>JASVEL010005364.1:0-136177 GCA_032618575.1 Nicotiana noctiflora | reverse complement strand
CCGACAGAATGTGCAAGCAACACACATAGAGAATAAGACGAGTGAAGGTTGCTAGAGATGATTTGGTTATATTCTATGCAGACCTACAAATGGGTGTGCACCATACAATATCCTAATGATCACCTCCAATAGAAGGTGCAAGCAACACACATAGAGGATAAAATGAAAGAAAGAGATGATCTGGTTAAGTCCTATGTAGACCTACAAATGTACCCGCCTCTAGAGTGAAGCCATGATGATTGAAAGTGTAACGGACCAGCTAGACCTAAGATCTCAACGGAGAAATTGTCTCAGAAGACCTGTAATCTCTCAAATCCATACATACTTCGCGAAAAAATAGAATACAATGAGAGCAGAAGATCGATACAGGCAATAACAACCTGGTGGAATTAATGCTTAAGTTGTTTGGTATGCTTACATTAGGTCCAATATTTGCAGGAAGTCTTTTTACTTAGTGTAACATAACCCTAAATTATTAAATATTGGAATGAAATGGTCCAACTGAAGCAAAATGGATGGTGAGGATTCACATAGTTTCCTAACTAGCTTACAATTGAGGCATAGCTGTTTTTGCTGTTGTTTCATAGCTTCTCGAATAGATTCTTTTTAACACTAATCACAAAGTTTATAAGTACTTACACTAAGCCAGTGCGACAAGGCAGAATTACAGATTGTGCAGAACCCCTATGTATCAAAAATTGCATCTACATCATGTTCAACAGTCGAATCTCTAATAGATTTGGCTTCTCTAAAAATTTAGTAGTACCCTTAGTCTAGGTTTTGGGGGGGGGGGGACAACAATAGTTTAAAAAATTCAAATGAAACAGGTGCTAATTGGAAAATCAGCATTACTCAGGAAACATGAACCAAGAAAAGTGTAATATATAACACAATAAAAATACTTGGAGAGCTCGACAGAGCACTCTTTCTTCATCAACTGCCAGAAAGTTTATGCTCTATATATTTCAACAACAGAAAAAAGAAAGAAAAGAAATGAAGCCCCAACTGCCTACAGGAGACCAAAGAGGAGTAGAATAATTTAGCTATCATCTCATTGTCAATATTTTTTCCAATAGAACATGAAATTGCAAATTTGCACTTAGAAGGCTGAGGAAATGTTGGTTGATGACCGGTTATAATCCAATTAACTTGCAAGCAAGACCAAAAAATGAAGCATAAACTTGCAATGAAGAATCTCAATCTAAAGATTGAAAGCCAAGTTGCTTACAGGACGAAGAGGAAGACCCATGGCACTGAGGATAAAACCTGATTTTGGTCCACTCCACTCAGGTGGATGATGGTATCTACATGAAGATCCAAATTTGCAATCCCCATACTTCATGTAATACTGACATTCAGGTTGCCCAGGCCTTTCTGGGAACACATGTTCCTTCTGGATGCTGCCTGAAGGACCTATAGAAGCCGTAAGAGACGTGTACGGTCCCATGTAGGCAGGTGCTGATGCAGATAGTTGCGTAAGCCCATAAACTGGACCTGCTCCAGCAGCAGGCTGGGCAGTTAGGGAGGGCACTTGACTAGCAGATGCCTGCACCATATAATTTAATACTCAGGAAATAAACAGTGCCTTTCAGGAAAGGTCTACATCAACAGCTGCAAAAAACACTCATAATCTACCTACCGGATAAGGAGTCCAACCTGGCACAGGAACCATCCCAGGGGGGAAAAGCATAGGACCGTATGTGCCAGGAAGATAGGAACCTGGAAGCAGAGTAGGCCTCACAACTGGCCAGTTGCCAGCAACCACTCCATATTGTTGAGCTGATTGAACAGAAGGAGATTGCACTGCTGGATAAGTGGCTGGTGGGGGAACAGCCGCTGGCAAAGGAAAAGCTCCAGGTCTAGCTGCTGATGCTGGCACTTGCACACCAGCTGGCTGTGGATGGTGAAATTTACAGGTGATGCCAAATTTACACTGCCCTGTTTTCATATAGAACAAACATTCCTTTTCACCCTGTGCCAGGAACTCAAAGAGCCAAATCAGAAAGATACGTCGAAGGTAAAACTTTTCAAAGGAGACAAGGCAAAAGAACGAAAAACACAAAGGAACGGAAGATAACAAAACAAGGAAACAAAAGGAACTAAATGAAAAAGAGGGCATACCGGTCGCAGCGGGTATCCATAAATGTTATGTATCATCAGGGCTGGAGATCCACCTCCCTGTCTTGGATGGTGATATTTGCAGGAAGCACCAAATTTACACATCCCCGTCCTCATATAGTACTGTAAATCATAATCATAACAGTGAACAATAAGAGTCTTCTATAGAAAGGTTTTGAAAAGTTCCCAAAAAAGGACAAAAAACCTTCTAGCTTTTCTGACCGACAGTTTCCATATTCAACAATCACTTAGGTGAATTAGAAGCAGATCAAAATTTTAAACAAACTTTTAATGTGGGTCATGGTTTGGAATAGAATAGGTACGCTTGATGGATCAAATAATACGAAGATAAGTGAGGGAATATTGTAGCAGACAAAACCATTTTCATTTTTTCCTTTGATTACTCAATCCTAAAAGTATAACAACAAAATTTCTCCAACAGATAACATTCTAGACAGCCAAGTGAACAGATGAATCATGTGAGATAGAAAGTCTCTGAAGCATTTCCTCCAACAGAAGCTCGAAACTAGCACCCAATGGTAGAAAGTAGAAACTAAATCCGGTTATTTAAACTAAAATAGTTATCAGTATCCCAATTCAACAGTATATTTCCAAAGACCAAAAGGAACAAGAACATAAGCACTTATCAGCATGATCAACATGATAAATAGCATAGTAGATGCTAGGACAATTTTTTTTCCTGTGGATAAGTTACTAGATGCTAGGACAACATAAGCTGCCTATTAGCATACTCCTACTAGAGATCCAATAAGTAGGAAAAGCACAAATCTTGTTAACGAACTGGGAGCACAATAGGATAAATTACTAGATGCTAAGACAACATAAGCTGCCTATTAGCATATTACTACTAGAGATCCAACAAGTAGGAAAAGCATAGATCTTGGTTAATGAAATGGGAGCACAATTAGGATAAGTTACTAGATGCTAGGACAACATAAGCTACCATTCAGCATAATAGAGATCCAATAAAAAGTAAAAGCACAAATCTTGGTTAACAAAACGGGAGTCCAAATAGGAAAAGCACATATCTTGGTTAATAAAATGGGAGCACAAATAGGATAAGTTACTATATGCTAGGACAGCATAAGCTACCATTCAGCATAATAGAGATCCAATAAAAAGTAAAAGCACAAATCTTGGTTACAAAACGGGAGTCCAAATAGGAAAAGCACATATCTTGGCTAACAAAATGGGAGCACATAGGATAAGTTACTAGATGCTAGGACAACATAAGCTACCATTCAGCATAATAGAGATCCAATAAGAAGTAAAAGCACAAATCTTGGTTAACAAAACGGGAGTCCAAATAGTACAGGATCAACAAAAAAGTAAACAAATGTTATTGCACTAAGAGAGTCAAATCAAGAAAACACATACTCACTCTCGTATTTGATCATTAAATGAACACCAAATTCCGAACCATAGCATCACATTTAAGGAAACTACCTGGCAAACAGGTTGACCCACTCTTTCGGGGTATTCTTCTTCTCCTCCTCCGATAGCTCTCGCAGCTCCCATAACCTGTCATTAACTTGCATACATAAAATTCGAATCTTTTCTGTTGACTAAACTAAAGATCAAAAGTGCAAAATGTACAAAAGAAGAAAAGATCTTTCAGACTATAACTTGCAAGGATATAAAATAGATATCACTAATGAAGATTTTAAAAACATGATATATTAGAAGATCAAGCAGAATTGGACAATGAGAAAATAAATCAAGTTGATCAGGTACATTAAGCATAAACACCTTGAAATAAACCCTAATTAATTGGAAGTAAAGAAGAGAAAATACCAAATTACGATCGGGGGGATGATTGAACCGACAGCGAGAGCCATAGCCACAGAAGCCCGTCCTCAAATAATAAATACAATCGGCCTCGTTGGGCCGTTCAGGGTACGATTCTGGGCCACTTCCCACCGACAACTGCCACATAGCCTCTGCATTACCCATAAATAATATATGACTCAAATACACTCCACATTATACGAACTTATACTAATTGGTCCGAAATTGAAATGCAGGTAAGAGTTTACTCGCCTTCGAGCCCAGTATCGCCGCCGGGAGAAGTCCATCCCGACACCGGAGCACCCTCCATTGCTTGGGTCCCACTGTACCTCTCCATTGTCCTTTAAATTAGCTTATAAATACAAATAACTATACAATATATCGTATAAGTATATAATCTATGTACGGCTGGCTATACGTATATGTAATCTATGAACAAGAGTGAGTGAGTGAGGAAGAAGAGAGTGTTTGTTGTGTGCCTCGTGGGAATGGTTTTGATCGAGTTCGAGTGGGGGGTTTTAGAGAGAGAGATGAAAGGGTTTTTTTTAGTGGTTTTTATTGTCACGCGCGCGCACACTATTCTCTCTCACTTAGTAATGGCTTGTGTGTGTGTGAGAGAGAGAGAGAGAGAGCGTTATTTTTCTCGCGGGAGTCGGGGTGTGCGGGCGGTTGGAGAAAGGGGCCTGTCAAAGTCGTTGTAATCTCTCTCTTATTGGGCAAAATAAAATAGCCTTGTTATTTTCTTTATTTTTTCCATTTCATAAAATATTTAGGAGAGATTTTTTTGGGAGGTTGAAAAATAAAATTTAGGAGAAAAAACCGGTGAAACGAAATGCGACAGCCTTTGGCTGATTTTGGTTTCACGTACAAGGTTGTTAAGAAAGCTCAAGATAATAATATAAAACAATAAAATAGACAAAAGACACGGAGAGGAAAAGGGATTTCTCTTATTTTTTCTTATGTATTTCAAGTGTGTATAATATGATTTTCAAACCCTATATTTATAGGATGATATTGAGGTATACAAAGGGATATAATAAATATGATACTAACTATTGAGATCATAGAGAAAGATCGTGGAGAGGTTATGGAGGCGTGTGAGTTACAACTATAATAGTTAGAAATAGTGGGTGTTATCTACTTAATGGAGAAGAGTAGTGAAAGTAACTTCTTTAGGAGTTATGGACAAAATAATATTTCATAACACTCCCCCTTGGATGTCTATAGATAATGTGCCTCGTTAAAAGCTTACTAAGAAAAAACCCCGTGGGAAAAAATCTTAGTGAAGGAAAAAGAGTACACATATCTTGTAATACACATTACTTGCTACCTCATTAAAAACCTTGCCAGGAAAATCTAGTGGGATAAAACCTTAGCTAAGGGAAAAAGAGTAAAATGTGTATTTGCCTTCTCCTGATGAAAATATCACTTTATTTCTCGGAAACGACGAATTCCAAGCTTGTATAACAACTTCTTTAATATTGAGATCAGTAATGCCTTGGTGAATTACTCTGTCAAATTATCACTTGAACAATTTCTTAAACATTTGTTTCATCATTCTGTTGAAGATCGTCTCTACAAAGAAACTTTGGCTAAATGTTCTTTATTTTGTCTTCTTCAATATATCGTTCTTTCAATTGAGATATATGCAAGCAGCATCGTCTTCAATATTATTGGAATCGTCTCTTCAAAGAAAAGTCACATGTCTGTTGTGTGTTGAGTCCCTTGCTTTATCAGTTGCTTATATTGGCATGACTTGAATAAGTATCAACAATTAGTTGCCTTGTAGAATAATACTATGGCATTACCCTCACATGAAAATAGGTTGTTTGAACAACGGACTATGCCCTGCATTTGTATAACTAACAAAATCTTGACTGTTAGAATAAATAAATCTATATCAAGGATCTTTTTGCAATATAACACTAATCATATTTCAATATCTCATACAACCTTTATATTTTCAGCTATTGAAACTACCCATCCAACTTCATATTTTTTTAGTGAAGTCAATTTTTATTGCATATTTTTTTATTTGTCCAATCATTTATCTATCCAAATTCTATGATAGATTTGAGCTCAAGATCCTCGTCAATATTAAAAATATTGAGCGCTACATTATATCAACAATATCATCGATGATCATTTACATCGGTTCCATCATCACACAATAAAGACATAATTTATCGAGATCTCATTATTTTCAAGTACCTGAGCCTCTCCCATGAGGTCTTATAAAATATTATGTTATGGTGCTCTTATAAAGCACTTACCTCCTTATTATGACCATTTTGAATATTTGCTCCCTCTTCTTCAAGGAGTTTTATCTTTGGAACCGATTTGTGTATTACACTTAATACGTACCATAAACTCTGTCCATCATGGATGTTATTCTGTTTGGAAATTAGTAGCTGAAATATGACATTTGGCCGGGTCAGTAAATGCGTTTGACAATATTTTACAAAATAAATTATCACTTGAACCTCAAGTTCACATTTCTTGTACGAGGATATAGGCTTATTCATGATAATTCATTCTACGTATCACTTTTTCAACTATCTATTTTCTCCCCCTAATGCTCAGATCACCAACATATACCCCCAACTTTTTTTGAGGACCCATCTTTGTGCATTGTAGTGGAGCAATTAAATTATTTATCTCATCCATATCTCTAGATGGAAATTATTTAGTTTTTGACCCTGAACCAATTGTGTTAGGGAGAATGATTGTCATAACTTGTTGGCAAGATGCAAACAAGTGTTGTTGTATATTAAATAATATACTTCATACAAAATTCAATTTGGGAGTTTTATTCTCATAACCAATGGTTTAACTTAATTGGAGGCATACACTTTCTGCTAAGCCAACTTTGATTTAAACCAACATTATTAAAATAAATTATCATAATTTATATTCTGGAACTGTGCTCTAGTAACTTGAGCAAGCAACATTGCAAAAGCCAAACTGCAAGTATGGGTGTTAAATGGGTGGTCCGGACCGGTCCGGGCCTATTTTTTTTGAACCCGTACGGGTTTGGTTCTGGCCCAGTTCCGGGCTCAGTTAATAGGTTTAACGGGTTAGCGTATTTTCGGGTAAAAATTGAATCGTACGGATTACGGGTTGAGGGGGCCGGGCCGGGTTTAGTGTATTTTCAATATTTCTTTTGGAAAATTGTATAACTATTATAAGTTATATTAATACTTTGTATTAATTTAATTTAAAGAATACAAGGGAGATGGAAAAAAATGCACTTATTGCAAGTGCTACTTTTATTTCTAATTCAAATTTCAAACTTACAAAATACAAATTGAAATGTTTACATTTTTAACATCAACTCATCAAGTAAATTCAAAGGTTTTGCATTGCTATGCTAAGTTCCTCGTAATCAATGTGAACTGAGTGGTCTTCTTCTGGAGTGTTAAATTCAGATAAATTAAATTCAAGAAAAGAGAGCCAAATAAAAATTATAAAATTAGAAGATGAAATCTTGCAAATTGAAGGAAGAGAGAAATTGAGTATTTGAGAATTGAGATTGAGATATGAAATTTGAGTGAAGAAATGAAGAGGAGAGAGGGGAGGGGGAGGGAGGGGTATTTATAGATTTTAAAAAGATTAAAATTATAAAGTGTTAAAAAAAATTAAAAAGTAGCCATTTCTTAAAAGGATCCATTGGGGGGGGGGGGGAGGAGGGGTATTTATAGATTTTAAAAAAGGTTAAAATTGTAAAGTGTTAATTTTTTTTAAAAAGTGGCCATTTCTTAAAAGGATCCGTTGGCCAACGGATCCTTGGCTGAAAAGGCTGCCCCCAACGGATAGAAGTGGGCCCCACCTATGTAAAATTAAAAAAAAAACAAAAAAAAGGAATTAGCCGTTAATTCGGTCCGGGCTAGTCCGGGTTAACCGGTTTGGGCACTGTTCATACCTACCGGTTTACCCGGGCCCGGTTAACCGGATCCCAGATTTGAACCGCACATAACCGGCCTAGCCCCCTACCCAGCCCACCCGCCTCCCTTTGAATCGGGCTGATTCGGTTTGGTCCCAGTTTTTACCGTTCTAGGCCGGTCTTGTTCCGATCTAAATCGGCCCGTTTGACACCTATAACTGCAAGTTGACAACAAACGCACATGTGACCATACAATAAATACATTTTTTAAAATCATATAATAGTAAACGCTCCACATGGCAGGTGACTGTGCCCATATATATATCACCTTATATTTGTTTCAGAAATCAAGAGATTCAATTCCAACCTTAACTGGTACGTCATGAGAATAAGCAACACAAGAGAATTCTTAATTTTTTTTTATTTCATCAATATATGCCAATGTGAATTCTCAATTATTTTTTGCATCATAATTGAACCGGGATGGCCAACCAATCGTGCCAACTAATATTTATTTCAGTAAATATTTAATTTACTATGTCATGTGATTCCATCACCATGCTTATTCATATGTAGTACAAATAAAAGAAAAGTCGGATAACCTTTCATATTTACCCATGTTATAGTAATAATAAGTCTTCCATTCGTTTATAATCTCAATATGTCAACCACTTTGGCTAATACATCCGAAGCTCAAAAAGTTTCTTTTGAGACTTATTACAATATCAATATCAAGAACAATTTCATTCATCTGGAGTAACAAATTAGTTCTTCTGGAGCTCTTAACTAACTTTGTACTACAAGATTTTTTGTCAAACAACCCATAAGGTGAATGTCTCATTCACGAAAAAAATATTATAATAATTGTCACGGTCAAAATTATCATAAGCAAAATTATTTCTTGCTTTACTTTTGCCTTTAATAACTTTTTAGGACACCACAAAATATATTCTGGCATACCACATGTACGTGACCAATGACATATTCATGTAACCACATTGTAATATCTACTATCTTTATTTCTCTCAAACGACTCGTAGAGGTGAGTTGTGATATTTATTCAACCATGCATAAATGCACTCTTATGCATAATTTGTATCACATATATGTTTTCACATTCATTTTCAGGAATGAGCATGCATTTACAAATGCTTATCCCAAGTCACATTTTCAACTAATGGACTATAATCATGTGAACATGTCTCGTATTAACAACCCACATTGATACATATTCCTTCACCTTCGAAGGACCATGATGATTGTTATTAATTGATCTTTGGTACGCCTATGTTCATTAGTCAATCACTCTTTATTTAGACTTATTATGCACCACTATCACGTTCACTTCAAGAATGAAGCAAATCAAGTGGGATAAATTTCATGCTTTTTTATAAAAAATATAATATTTTTCTTTAGCCATCATTATATCATTAATATGGTGCATTGAGACTCAAACTCACTGCCTTAGCCATATAAAAGCATGTTAGTTTATAATAAATTGGGACTCAAACCCAACTCTATGATCCTGGTGCACCACACCTTAAACCCGATGTCTTATACTCAAAATACGATGGGATTGGAACCCACTGACTTATCCTCAAATAATGGCATAATAAGTCAAAGTACACTAAGACTCACCCTCGAGCCATAATCCTTTATTTTTTCTTTTTGTAAAAAACAGATTTTCTAAATTTTAATGCCCCGCATCACTATAATTCCATCAATTTCCAAAAAGTGACTACCTACAGACATGTACAATACATAGGCAAATAAAAGGATTGGAATGGTTCTTCTTGATTCAACCAACTCATTTTCCTGCACAAATAGTATTGTATTTTGTGTAATATAAACGATACCAAATATTAAAATGAGAATTATTGGAAGAATGCAAAAAAATACACTCCCTGGACAATTGAAGCAAATTTATGAAACACATGGACGTATTGCAACAAATTAAATCCAGTTTCGAATCTGCCAATTCAATCATGCATCTCATTTCTATCTTCTTTAATAGAAATTCCAGTTGGATTTTTATAACTTCATGTTTTCATTTTTTGTGGCATGATATATAAAGACCATGCAACAATTTTGTTGCAGCGCATCAACTCGTGCGCCGAAGAAGACCGAAACTCTTTACTTGGAGATGATAGAAATTTGGCTTGAGTTTTCGTGCTGAAAACGTGTTAAGAAACTAAACTTAAAGTAATAATATAAAATAATAAAATAGACAAAAGATGTAGAGAGGAAGAGAAAACTTTCTTATTCTTTTATTTCAAGTGTGTACAATATGATATCCAAACCCTCTATTTATAGGATGACATGAGGTATACAAAGGGATATTATAAACATGGTATTAATTATGGAGATCTTGGAGAAAGATCACGGGGAGGTTATGGAGAAATGTGAGTTACACCTATAATCGTGAAAAGTAGTAGGAGTTACCGACTTAATGGAGAAGAATAATTGGAGTAACTTCTTTAGGAGTTATAGACATCTGCTATAAAATAATATTTCATAACAAAGGTATGTTAACATTAGTATAAAATCCAGCATTAATTTGTTCAATGTTTGGTTATCCTTTTATTTTTATTTTTTATATTTGCATAAATTTAGGATTATTTGTACATTGTCTGCTTATCATTTTAAGTATACATGGATTAAACCACTGAAATGATCACTATAACCCTCATGTATTAAACTATTTTTAAAAAAGTTAAACAAAACTCATTTTTAAGATGTATCTTTAACAATAAATAATACTCTTTATAATAATACGTGCATTATTAAATATATTATTGTATTATTTATATCTTTTTATCCCCCGTCTAAAGTTATCACACGGTTAAAAACTCATTAAGAGCTAGTTTGGCCAAGCACCCAAAATTTTCTTATTTTGAGAAGTACTTTTTTTAAAAGTACCTTTGAAAAAAATTATTTGTATTTGGCCAATTCATTTAAGAAGTATTGTTATCTGATAAATAAATTGTGTTTGGCTAAACTTTCTAAAAAGTGCTTTTGAGTGTTAAATTACCAAAAATGACAATACTAAGGTCTTATAATTCTTTTAAATAGAAAAATAAACTTAAATATTTATCGTAAGAGGCTTTTATTATTATTATTATTATTTTTTATTTGATAAAATATTAAACATAAAGTAAATAAACATAATAAAGATTTAAATTAATTTTACATTTATAGCTATACCAAATCATATGATATTATATAGTATAATTACCTATTATTATATGATGATTTGAATAATTAAAATAATATCATTCTGCATAAATTAGAAGTCTATCCACAAATTACTATTTTGACTACCCGACCGGTCGTCTTAAGAATTAACGCCCCGATTCCCTATTAACTGTCTTTTTTATATTTATTTCTGCTATTTTGAATTGCCGGGATGTTCAATTTTAAGTTTCGGAGAGTTTTGGGACACTTAGTCCCTAAATGAGAGCTCAAGTGTTGGAAAGTTGACCGTAGTTGGAACAATATGAAGACAACCTCTGAATAGAAATCCGATGGTTTCGTTAGTTTCGTTAGGTAATTTCGGGCTTGGAGGGGCGTGTTCGGATTTTATTTTGGAGGTCCGTAGCTAATTTAGGCTTGAAGTGCCGAAAGTTGAGTTTTTGTAATTTCCGGTTCGATAGTGAGATTTTGATCCGAGGGTCGGAATGAAATTTCAAGTGTTACAATAGTTCTGTAGTATTATTTGTGACGTGTGTGCAAAATTTCAGGTCATTTGAATGTGGTTTGGTTGGTATTTTGATCAAAAGCATAATTTAGAAGGTTCTGGAGTTTTTAGGCTTGAATCCGATGCGAAATGGGCGTTTTGATGTTGTTTTGAGTGTTTCAAAGATTGGAACAAGTTTGAATGATGTTTTAGGATTGGTTGACATGTTTGGTTAAGGTCTCGGGGCCTCGGGTGTGTTTCAGATGCTATCAACAGAAAATTTTGGGACTTAGAGAAATTGCATGAAATATTGCAACAACCTAGTTCTAGTTTCCTTCTTTGCGCTCGCGAGTGGGGTCTCGCGTTCGCGAAGAGGATCTGGGGTTGGGGGAAGTTTGGGCTTCGCGTTCGTGAAGTGAATCCCGCATTCGCGAAGGGTTGTGAAGATGAGTTGAAGGTTTGGCCTTCGTGTTTGCGAGGGAGGTGCCACGTTCGAGAAGGGTTGTGGTCTTGAGCTACGCATTCGTGAGAAGGGAGCCACGTTCACGATGGGATGTGAAGCTGAGCTTCGCGTTTGCAAGTAAGGAGTCGTGTTCGCGAAGAAGGAAAAGTGGTCAACGTCAATTTGTTCTTCGCAAAGTATTTGACCGCGTTCGCGAAGAAGGATTTAAATGCCTGGGCAGAATGATTTAAAAGGTCCATTCTACAAATTTTTGCCTAGATTCCTCCATTTTTAGGCGATTTAGAAGCTTTTTGAAGATGGTTGAAGAGGGATTCAACTTCATAACTCATTTTATGTGATTAAAGGCCTAATTAGTGGTGGAAAATTTGGAAAAAATAGGTAATTAGGACTTGAGATTAAGAGACCTCAAAAGGGGTATTTGAGTGGTCAATTGAACTTCGATTTTAGTGTTCTTGTTATGCATAGACTCGTGTGAGTATTATGATTCTAAAATTGTAAATTTTACCTGATTTCGAGATGTGGGACTGAGGGACATTTTGGTCATTTTATCTAATTCTGCATATTAGCTTAGAATTTAATTGTAGAATTAGTTACTTGAAGTATTATTTAATGTTATTTACAATACACAATTGAACTAAATAGATTTGGGCCATTTGGAGTCGAGTACTAATGGCAAGAGCGTGGTTTCGGGTAAATTTGAGCTTGTTCGAGGTAAGTGACTTGCCTAAACATGTGTGAGGGACTTTTCCCTTAGGATTTGGTATATTTGATAATGGAAATGCCTTGTACGTAAGGTGACGAGTGCGTACTTATGCTAATTGTTGGAAATCTGATTTTTATTAAGTACTACTAGTATGTCTACTTTCCTGTTTATTGTTTGTACTATTTAAGCCTATGTTAGCTTAGGAAAAGCATGTCTAAGTGATTAAATTGCCTTATTTGTTTAACTACTTTACTTGAATTATGTGCAGCATGCTAGGCTAGACTATTTGGTTGCCTTAATATGGGTTTGATATTTCTGAGCGTTTCTCTTATTGCTGCTTTGTATTTATATTAGGACTACGGATGTGGGATTCCGGTAGCTCCCCCTTGTCTATTCATATATGAGACTACGGATGTGGGATTCTAATAGATCCTACTACACAATTATATGGAACTACGGGAATGCACCTGGTAGATTCCCCCCAGTACTGGGTATTTATGTTTGGAACTACGAAACAGAATTCTGGTAGATCCCCGTGTACTATAAGCTGGACTACGGGGTGGTATTTCAAGAGACTTATTGGATATGTATATTTGGGACTTGAAGATGGTATTTTGGAATATCCCCGATTGATATTATTGGAAGTTGAGCTGTATTTTCCTTCGTTATTTATGTTGTTTCTGTGTAGTTGATGTCCTTTATATCCCGTGTTACTTTTATTGTTGTACATATTTTATACTGTTTTGTTCTACATTGTTGAATTATATCTTTTATAACCTCAGTAGGGCCCTGACCTTCCTCGTTACTACTCAATCGAGGTTAGGCTTGGCGCTTACTGAGTACCGCTGTGGTTTACTCATGCCTTTCTATGCATGTTTTTCATGTGTAGATCCAAGTACTTCTAACCAGTCTGATCACCCCTAAGGCGAGGCGACTGCTCTAGTGACTTTGAGACGTCTTCCGCGTCCGCAGACCGAGGAGTCTTTTTCTTTTCCTGCATTTAGTATTTAGCCCTTCTATACTTTCTGTTCTTGTTAGACATTCCAGAGTTAGAGCTATGTAGTATTTCTTAGCTTGTGATTCATGAGTTTTCGGGTTTGGGAGTATGTATTGGTTTTGGGAAGTTAAGTATTGTTACGCCGAGCAGCATTTTAAATACTCCCCCCGTTTCAATTTATGTGAACATATTTTCTTTTTAGTCCGTGCCAAAAAGAATGGCCTCTTTCCTTATTTAGAAACAATTTACCTTTATGCAATGATTTATAGCCACAGAAAATAAATGTGCCTCATTTTACACCACAAGATCAAAAGTCTTCTCTCTTTTGTTAAACTCCGTGCCCAGTCAAATGGGTTCACATAAATTGAAACGGAGGGAGTATCATGTATGTTGGTTATTTTTGGCTTTTGATTATTTCTAATGCAAGTTTTGTCTATGTTCCGCATTAATAGGCTTACCTAGTCATAGAGACTAGGTGCCGTCACGATAGTTCATAGAGGGTGAATTGCGGTCGTGAAAAGTTAGTTTTAGAGCTCTAGGTTCATAGGAATCATGGATCACAAGCCGGTTTGTTAGAGTCTTGTTGATCTGTACGGAGACGTCTGTACTTTTCTACGAGAGACTATGTAACTGTTAGGAAAATTTCCACTTCATTTGATTTCCTTGTCATGCAATATTTTTACATCATAATTCTAAACTTCTGTCTTCTACTCTCTCACAGATGGTGAGGACACGTGCTACTCAAGATGATCATGCACCCGCACCCCCTACTACAGCCGTCAAAGGTCGGGGCTGGGGTAGAGGTTGAGGATGTAGCCAGAGCACCTGTGCGAGCTACCACCGAGGAGCCACAACTGTGCCAGTTGGAGTCCATGCACCTGATACGCCTACTGCGAATACCACGCCAACACTTCAAGAGACTCTGGCACAGTTTATGAGCATGTACACCACTTTGGCTCAGGCAGGGTTGCTTCCCCTTGTTGCAGCTACATCCCAGGTCGGGGAAGGAGCACCGACCTCCACCGCCCGCACTCCTAAGCAGCAAGTGCATGTTGATCAGGTTCCAGAGGTTATTCCTGTGTAGCCTGTTGCCCCAGGCCATCCCGAGGATATGTGAGCAACTTCAGAGGATGAGCAGCGGAGGCTTGAGAGGTTCAAGATCCTCATGTATTCAGTGGGTTAGCATCGGAGGATGCCTTGGGATTTCTGGAGGAGTGCTACCATATTCTCCGTACCATGGGTATATCAGGATTGAGTGGGGTTTCATTCACTACTATCCAACTTTGAGGAGCCACCTATGAGTGGTGGCACACCTATGAGTTCGACAGTCCGGACGAGGCTGCTTTGCTGAATTGGACCCAATTTTCAAATCTATTTCTGAGAGAGTTTGTTCCTCAGAGCCTCATATATGCATGGTGCACCGAGTTTGAGCATTTGTGCTAGGGCGCTATAACTATCTTAGAGTATGTTATCCGTTATACTAGCTTGGGTAAACATGCATCGACCTTGGTTTCTACTATTCGCGAAAGGGTTTGCCAGTTTATTGAGGGGCTTATTCCTAGCATTAGGTCTAGCATATCTTGTGAGTTGGAGATGGATATTCCTTATTAGCAGGTGGTGAGCATTGCTTGGCGGATTGAGGGTATGCATGCTAGGGAGAGAGAAGAAAGGGAGGCCAAGAGGTCTCGAAAGTCGAGCGATTAGTTTGGTGCCCGTAGCCTAGCTGCAGGTCATCATGGTATGGGTTATATGAGTCGCCCTATTGATTTAGATCTTCCAACAACCAGTAGTGCTCCATCTCTTCCTAGGCATCAACAACCTTATTATGCACCTCCATTTTCTAGCGCACCTTCTATGTGGGGTGCTTTCAGAGGTCAGTCCAGCAGACCTAGCTCGAGCCTGTCTCAGCCACCACATCTTCTCAAATCTTGTTTTGAGTGTGGTGATACACGCCATATGGTGAGGGATTGCCCCAGACTTGGGAGGGGTACACCTCCACAGACTTCTCAGCCACATCGTGCCCCGTAGAGTTCTCAAGCTATGGTTACAGCTGTAGTTACTACCCCACCTGCTCAACCAACTAGAAGTGGAGGTCGGGGAGGTAGAGGTCACCCTAGAGGGGTAGTCCATGCCTAATACAATTCCCTTCTTGCCCGTACCGAGGTTGTTGCCTCTGATTCTATCATCACAGGTATTATACTAGTTTGTCACAGAGATGCATCGGTTCTATGATCCAGGCTCCACTTATTTTTATGTGTCTCATTTTTGCTCTGGATTTGGGTGTATCTCGAGATTCTTTGAGTTCCCCTATTTATGTTTCTACTCCTGTGAGAGATTATCTTATTGTGGACCGCGTGGGCTCCACTTATTTTTATGTGTCTTATTTTTGCTCTGGATTTGGGTGTATCTCGAGATTCTTTTAGTTCCCCTATTTATGTTTCTACTCCTGTGAGAGATTATCTTATTGTGGACCGCGTGTATCGGTCGTGTTTGGTTGCTGTTAGTGATTTTGAGATCTAGAGCAAATTTATTGTTGTTTAGCATGGTAGACTTTGATATTATCTCGGGCATGGACTGGTTCTCGCCCTATTATGCTATTCTTGGTTTTCACGTCAAGACCGTGATGCTGGCTATGCCAAGTGTGCCGCGTGTCAAGTGGAGGGGTTCTTTGGATCACACTCCTAGTAGAGGTATTTATTTTCTTAAAGCTCAGCATATGATTGAAAACGGGTATGATGTGTATCTAGCCTATGTGAAAGGTGTCAGCATTGATACCCCTTCAGTTGATTCAGTTCCAGTAGTACAGGACTTTTTCGATGTGTTTTCAACTGATCTTCTCAGCATGCAGCCTGGTAGAGATATTGATTATAACATTGATTTGTTGCCAGCCACTCAGCCTATTTCCATTCCTCCGTATCGTATGGCTCATCCTGAGTTGAAAGAGTTGAATGATCAGGTGCAGGAATTTCTTGATAAGTGTTTTGTTCGACCTAGTGTATCACCTTGGGGTGCTTATGTCTTGTTTGTGAAGAAAAATGATGGTTTTATACGTATGTGTATTGATTATTTCCAGTTGAACAAGGATACAATGAAGAACCTTTATCCTTTGCCTCGTATTGATGATCTGTTTGACCATCTTTAGGGCGCATGGGTGTTTTCTAAGATTGACTTGCGCTCAGGTTACCATCAGTTGAAGATTCGGGAGCCAGATATCCCAAAACTACTTTCAGGACTCGATATGGTCATTACGAGTTTGTTGTTATGTCATTTGGACTGACCAATGCCCCATCAGCCTTTTGTGCATTTGATACACAGTGTATTACGACCATATTTTGTCTCCTTTGTCATTGTCTTTATTGATGACATTTTGGTGTATTTCTAGAGTCGGAAAGATGATGAGCAACACATGAGGATAGTGCTTCAGACTTTGAGGGAAAAGAAGTTATATGCAAACTTCTCAAAATGTGAGTTTTGGTTCGATTTCGTGGCATTCTTAGGCCATGAGGTATTGAGTGAGGGTATTCGGGTGGATCCAAAAAAGGTAGAGGCAGTGAAGAGTTGGCCCAAACCATCCTTAACTACAGAGATCCACAGTTTTCTTTAGCAGGTTACTATCGTCGTTTTGTGGTGAGGTTTTCATCGATTGCAACACCTATGACCAGACTGGCCTAGAAGGGTGCTCCGTTCTAGTGGACAGAAAAGTGTAGATGAGCTTTTATAAGCTCAAGACAGCTTTGACTGCGTCCCTAGTTTTGATATTTCCAATAGGTTCTGGGTCTTATACGGTCTATTGTGATGCTTCGAGGGTTGGCTTCGGAGTAGTGTTAATGCAGGACGGCAAGGTGATTGCCTAAGCGTCCAAACAATTGAAGATATATGAGAATAATTACCCTATTCATGACCTTGAATTAGCTACCATTGTTCACGCCCTGAAGATTGGCGCCATTATCTATATGGTGTACCTTGTGAGATTTTTACTGACCATCGGAGCTTGCAGCACCTATTCAACCAAAATGATCTAAATTTGCACCAGAGGAGGTGGTTAGAGTTGCTGAAGGACTATGATATCATTATTCTATATCACCCGGGCAAGACCAATATGGTGGCCGATGCTTTGAGTCGCCAGGCAGAGAGCTTAGCGAGTTTGACTTTCTACCAGCATCAGAAAGGCCTATGGAAATGGTTGTTCAGGCCATAGCTAGCCAGTTTGTGAGATCAGATCTTTCGGAGCCTAGTCGGGTTCTAGCTTGCATGGTTTCTCAATCTTCCTTATTTGATCGTATTAGGGAGCAACAGTATGATGACCCTTATTTGATTGTCCTCAAGGACAAGGTTCAGCTTGGTGATGCCAGAGATGTGACCATTGGCGAGGACGGAGTATTGAGGATGCAGAGTTAGGTTTGTATACCCAATGTTGATGGGCTTTGGGTGCTGATTCTAGAAGAGGCCAACGGTTCGCAGTATTTCATTCATTCGGGTGCTGTGAAGATGTACTAGGATTTGAGGTAGCACTATTGGTGGAGGTGGATGAAGAAAGATATAGTTGGGTTTGTAGCTTGGTGCCTCAATTGTCAGCAGGTGAAGTATGAGTACCATATGTCGGGTGGGTGTAAGGCCCCGTAAAAGTTTTGTACTTAGAAAACTAGTAGCCGTGGTGTCTGGTCCGAATAAGGTGTTAGGAATGCGTAGGATTCTTCACGGTGAGCTTGCTCGCCGCGGTTCGGACCCTTGGTAGTGATTTAAGTTTCAATAATTAAAAAAATAATTTTTTTTCCAGAAAAGGTCGATTCTGCGGTCAGGAATGCGATCACAGATCTGCTATGTGGACCACATTCCTACCGCAGAGTTTAACAGAATGTTTTCCAAAAATTATGTTGAAAATGCGGTCCAATATGCGATTATAGAATGGAAATGCGGATCGCAGATCTATCGCATAATTTCTTGAGAATTTTTGAGTGTCAAATCTGCGGTGCATTCTGCGACCGTAGAACACAAATGCAGACCGCATTCTGGTCGCATATCGTAACAGAACAAGAGAATTTTTGTGGCAATTCTGTGGTCCATTATGCGGACAGCATGTTGATTCTGCTATCGCAGATGCGACCGTAGAATTGACTTGGCCCAGATTTTTATAAAATTTTGACCCGACCCCTTCTTTAATAAAACACCCCCAACCTTCATTTTTTTCATTTTTTCTTAGCAAAACTAGAGAGAGGAAATAGGGGTTCTAGAAAGAGAAATCTAACTATCTTCAAAGATTGTTCCAATCGTTTGGTCCGGAAGATCCTAGGGCAAAAGTAATCTTCCCCAAATTTCTAAGAGGTAAAAACCCTAGTCATTTTCCTGTAGTTTTTCAATTTTCAAAGGTAAAGAAAAAATTGCATACAATAGCTTTTGAAATAGAATGTGATAGTCATGCATGTTATTTGAACTTAAATTTTAGTAAAAAGAAGTAGGTAGGAGTAAGGGTTTGCAAAAACGGAAGTTGGTAACTTAGGATAACTTGGGTGAGCTTAAGTAAGAGATTGAAGGAAGTACATTCGACTCCAGGTATGTATGGCTAACTTTGATTCTTGTGAAATTGCCCTTATGTGTACAATTCGTTGGTATGTGATAATTTTTGAGGAATTGTTGTGAAATTCTTCGATTTGGTTGTTGGGTATTCAATTGATGTTGAACTATGTGTGGTGTGGTATGGAATACGAACCGAAAGATAAAAAAGAAGTTGAAATTGGTAAAGAATTGAGAACAATTGTAGTGATGGCACACATTGTTTCTTGTGGGAAAGAAATGAAACTCTTGAATTGTGATAAATTATTGAACATAATGGTATGGGTACTCCTGAATATGGAAACATTGTAACTTGCCTGTGATATTGGTTTGAAAAGTATTTGAAAACATCAACTAATTTGTAAATTGCTTATTTACACTTGTTGTGATCTTGTGTAGTGCCTTGTTTGCTGTTTGTGATTGTTTTGATTGAAACTGTACGGTGGGATCGGGTTGCGCGCTGTAACACGAAGTAATAAGGTGTGGGTTGGGGTGATAAGGGTGGACGAGGTAATAAGGGTGGGAAGCGATCGAAATCGCCATTGAAATTGATATAAAATCATTTATGTGAAATCGTTAAAGGAGACAGTAGGAGAGTTTGCAACTTGTGGGGCACTGATTGCCCCTTTGTTTGACTTGATTGTGCTTTTCCGTGTTTGTTTGGTTGTTGCCTTCCTTGTTGATCTTTAATTGTGCTTGAGTTGAGAACTACTTGAAACAAAGTAAATGTGGGAACATGGTTGGATGGCTTTATTATTTATTGGTGTAATCATTTGTTGTCTTATCATCATGATGTACTTGTTTAATGGCTTGAGTTTACTTGGGACAAAGCTTGTCCATACATATCAGTATAATTCCAGTGTACTGACGTCCCTTTTTCCGGGGACGCTACATTTGTGTTATGATTGTAGGTGGATCAGTAATGGGTACTTCAGCTCATCGACAGTAACATCCTTCATCTTCCACTACCCGTTTTGGTGAGCCCCTTTTCTTCTCGGGGCCCTGCGTGGTTCATGCCACTTCTGTTAGACTTTATTTTGATTTTGTGTAAGGTACAGCCGGAGCCTTGTTACCGGTAAGTATTTTATCGTTCTTTGTATCCTAGAGGCTCCGTAGACATGTAAACTGTTGTATTTCAGCCTTATGTATATATTATGTCGGGCATTGTAAATTGTAAACTTATTAGTAAATTAATCATATGGTTTTGTTTGTACAATGTGAATTTAGTTATAATTGGTAAGATCTTTGGCTTATGAGTAATAAACAACACTGGGGTAATGCATGGGTTAGGAAATGCACACATGTCCGCTTGACTAGGGCTACCCGGTCAGGCGCCGGTCATGTCCCTCGAATTGGGGCGTGACAAACTTGGTATCAGAGCCTAAGGTTTTTAAAGCGTCGTAGGATGTCCTAGAGCCATGTCTAGTAGCGCCCTTCTTATCGGTGTGTTGTCGACCACGTCTATAAGTTGGGGGTGGCACGGACATTTAGGAATTTACCCATTTCTTTGTTATTCTATATCATGCGGTAAAGTGTAAAGTGGAAGTACTTATGTCTAATTCGCGCCTTGTTCAAAAATTATCAGAATATGGCGCCTAAGAAGAAAGCTAGACTCGGCCTTGGGGCCAATGCCAGCCCAAGTTTGGCTGCAAATCATGTACCGATGCCGTGGGCGAGAATGACCTACCAGTCTTAAATTTGCCTGGACCATCTATTCTAGACCCAGGTGTTCCTGTTTCGGCTGCGGCATAGGGTGCTACCATCCCTCCCGCTAGTGTCTCTGATTCTGATACAGTACCAGCTTCTGGTTCCGGTATCTCTAACGAGGATCTTAGAGGAGCCATTCACATGTTGACACAATTAGTGGCCGTTGAGGCCCAGAGATCCCATGATGCCCCTGCATCCTCCAGCGGACAGGGAGATTCCTCCGGTTCTATAGTCCACCAGTTCCTGCGGTTAGCCCCTCCAAAATTCTCAGGCACAGACCCAGAGGCCGATCCGTAGGACTTTATTGATGAGATATATAAGACCCTTAGAGTGATGAAGGCTACAGATATATAGGGGGTAGAGTTGGCTTCATACAGGCTGAAGGGAGCGACATGTTCATGGTTTGAGATGTGGGAAGATTCCCGTGAGGAGGGGAGCCCTCCGGTTAGATGGAAGGAGTTTGTAGACGCCTTCATGGAACATTTCTTGCCTGCCGAGACAATGGAAATCTATGCCACTGAGTTCGAGGTCCTCAAACAGGCAATATGAGCATTTGGGAGAACCACATGGAATTCGTGAGACTGTCCAAGTATGCTCCTCAGCTAGTGTCGACCATGGATGCCCGGGTTCGATGGTTTGTTTTGGTCCATAGCCCTTTGGTAGTGAATGAGGCTGCCACAACAGCTTTACACTCAGATATGAACTATGGGAGGATTGTGGGGTTTGCTCAGGCCACATAGGCTAGGAAGTTGAAGATTCGTGCAGAGAGATAGAGTAGCAGCAGGGCCCGGTCAATGGGTCATTCAGGGAGATCACTTCCAAGGAGAGGGTCATCAGGGCCATCCCAGTCATATGCCCAGTCCTCAGCGAGTGCACCACCATCTGTGCACAACTATCAGCTGGGTAGTCATTCGAGACCCAGTTCAGACAGCAGGAGGTCTTGCCAGTCTGGTCATCCTGGGGTAAGTTCCCATCAGCAGGGGAGACCTGCATGCCCCAAGTGTGGGAGATTTCATACAAAGACCTGCTACCTTGATATCCCGATATGCTTCAGGTACGGGGTTAGAGGTCACACACAGCGGGACTGCCGTGCACCCAGTCAGGGTATGGGTAGGGGATCTACTCAGTCTTCTAGTTCTTCGGCTGCTACATCATCAGCTCGTCCTCCGGCTTCACTAGGGCGTGGTGTAGGTAGGGGTGGAGCTCATGGTAGGGGTGGACCTAGACGATTCTATGTGTTGAGTGGCCGCCAGAGTGCTGCGGCTTTTCCAGATGTTGGTACAGGTATCTTGTCTGTTCAGACTTTTGATTACTATGCTCTTATTGATCTGGGGTCCTCCTTATCTTATATCACCCCGTTTATTGCTTCAAGGTTTGGGTTAGAACCCGAACAACTTCATGAGCCGTTCTCTATATCGACTATAGTTGGTGATTCTATTACAGCCTCATGAGTCTATTGGAATTGTATTATTACGGTGAGTGGTTGTATTACCACAACAGATCTTATTGAGATTGGGATGGTAGATTTTGATGTAATTATGGGGATATATTGGCTTTATTCGTGCTTTGCCAAGCTTGACTGTCGGACGAGAGTCATGAGGCTCGAGTTCCCTAATGAGCCAGTTATTGAATGGAGAGGAAATGGTATGGTGCCAAGGGGTATGTTTATTTCCTACATTAAGGCTTCGAAAATGATTAGGAAGGGGTGTATCTATCATTTGGTCCGGGTAACGGATACCACCTCAGATGTGCCTGCCCTCGAGTCCGTGCCAATTGTAAATGAATTTCCCGAGGTGTTTTCGGATGAGCTTCCACGCATTCCGCCAGATAGGGAGATTGATTTCGAGATTGATGTATTGCCAGATACTCAGCCAATATCCATTCCACCATATAGAATGGCGCCAGCAGAGTTAAGGGAGTTAAAAGGAACAACTGAGGGATTTATTAGAGAAAGGGTTCATACGACCGAGTGTGTCGCCATAAGGTGCTCCGATTCTCTTTGTCAGAAAGAAGGATGGGTCACTTCGAATGTGGATTGATTATCAGCAGCTCAACAAAGTCACCATCAAGAATAAATATCATTTGCCACGGGTGGATGATTTGTTTGACCAATTGCAAGGAGCAAAGTTTTTCTCTAAAATTGATCTACGGTGCGGGTACCACCAGTTGAAGTTCAGAGAGCAGGATATTCCTAAGACCGCCTTCAGAACTCGTTATGGTCACTTCGAGTTTTTGGTCATGTCTTTTGGGCTAACCAATGCCCCAACAGCTTTCATGGACCTTATGAATCGGGTTTTCAAGCCATTCGTAGATTCCTTTGTGATTATATTCATTGACGACATCCTCATTTACTCTCGGAGCAGGGAGGATCATGCCATTTACCTTAGAGCAGCATTGCAGACCCTTCATCAGCACCAATTGTACGCCAAGTTCTCAAAATGTGAGTTTTGGTCGGAGTCCATAGCCTTTCCGGGACATGTTATTTCCAGTGAAGGGATTCAGGTGGATAATCAGAAGATTGTAGCAGTGAAAGATTGGCCTAGACCCACAACCCCGACAGAGATTCGTAGCTTTTTCGGTCTACCAGGGTACTATCGGAGGTTTTTGGAGGGATTCTCAATCCTCGCCTCCCTGTTGACTAAATTGACGCAAAAGGCAGTTAAGTTCCAGTGTTCCGACGCCTGTGAGAAACATTTCCAGGAATTTAAGTCAAGGTTGACCTCGACACCAGTATTGGCCTTGCCAGAAGGCACAAAGGGATTTGTGGTTTATTGTGATGCCTCCAAGGTCGGTTTGGGGTGTGTATTGATGCAGCGCGAAAAGGTTATAGCTTATGCTTCCAGTCAACTCAAGAATCATGAGAAGAATTATCCGACGCATGATTTGGAGCTTGCAGCAGTTGTGTTTGATTTGAAAATATGGAGGCACTATCTTTATGGAGTTCATGTAGATGTGTTTTCAGACCACAAAAGCCTCCAGTATTTGTTCAAATAGAAGGAGCTGAATTTGAGGCAGCGGCGATGGTTAGAATTGCTTGAAGACTATGATATGAACATATTGTACCATCCATGGAAGGCAAATGTGGTGACCGACGCCCTTAGCCAAAAATCCATGGGTAGTTTGGCTCATTTGGGGGTGGATCAGAGACCCCTGGCTCGGGAGGTTTACCAATTGGCCAGTTTGGGGGTCCGCATCTCGGTGTCAGACAAGGGAAATATAACGGTGCATAACGGAGCAGAATCATTATTGGTGGCAGAAATCAAGGAAAAGCAGTTTATGAATCCAGCATTGGTTTGGGTGAAGGAAGCAGTTATGAATAACAAGACCTCAGCATTTGTACTCTGTAGTAAGGATGGTGTATTGCGGTGTCAAGGTAGGCTATGCGTCCCGGACGTGGACGAGCTTCGGGAGAGAGTGATGGCAGAGGCTCATATTTCCAGGTATTTTGTGCACCCAGGTTCCACGAAAATGTATCATGATATCAAGGAGATTTATTGGTGGAACGGTATGAAAAGGGATGTTGCGAACTTTGTATCTAAATGCCCGAATTGTCAGCAAGTGAAGGCCGAGCATCAACGACCCGGTGGATTAACTCAGCTTATAGAAATACCAAGGTGGAAATGGGAGATGATCAATATGGATTTTGTGGTGGGGTTACCTCGCACTCAGCGTAAGTTCGACTCAATATGGGTGATAGTGGATCGACTCACCAAATCAGCTCACTTCCTGCCAGTCAAGTCCACTGATACTGCGAAGCAATATGCTAAGTTATACATCAAGGAGATAGTAAGGCTTCATGGCACTCCACTTTCTATTATCTCGGATCGCAGGGCTCAGTTCATGGCTAATTTTTGGAAGAAGTTTCAGCAAGGTTTGGGGACTCAGGTAAATCTCAGCACAGCTTTCCATCCACAGACCGACGGTCAGGCCGAGCGGACTATTCAGACGCTTGAAGATATGTTGCGGGCTTGTGTATTGGATTTGAAAGGTAATTGGGATGAACACTTACCACTGATATAATTTGCTTACAATAACAACTTTCATCTAGCATTCAGATGGCCTCGTTTGAGGCATTGTACGGGAGAAGGCATAGGTCGCCAATTAGATGGTTTGAGGTAGGTGAAGCGGAATTGCTAGGGCCAGATCTGGTGTACCAAGCTATGGAAAAAGTTAAGGTTATTCAGGAGAGAATGAAAACTTCACAGAATCGCCAAAAATCCTATGCAGACGTTTGCCAAAGAGATTTGGAGTTTCAAGTCGATGATTGGGTGTTCTTGAGGGTATCTCCTATGAAGGGAGTCATGCGATTCGGAAGGAAAGGGAAATTGAGTCCTAGGTATGTCGGGCCATATCGGATCGTTCAAAGGATTGGTCAAGTTGCTTATAGGCTGGAGTTGCCTCTTGAGATGTCATCAGTGCACCTGGTGTTCCATGTGTCCATGTTGAAGAAAGTAATTGGAGATCCATCCACCATCATGCCGGTCGAGGCTATTGAGGTTAATGAAGATTTGTCGTATGAAGAAGTTTCGGTTACCATCCTTGATAGGTAAGTTCGTAAGTTGAGAAATAAGGAAATTGTTTTTAATAACTATCGTCTTGTCCAAATTGTTTCCCTCTTAGTATTAGTAAAGTTTCCTTCATTTTGCAAGGGGTTATATGTGTTGTTACCTTGGGTCACTTAAACCTTTCTTGATAAATGAAAGTCTTATAAAGATTCATGTGTTAAATAAACAACTAATAGTAAGTGTAGATTGATAAGTTTTTGTTTATGTGTACGTGGTGTATAGAGACGGTTAAATAAGGTAAGGACTCATTGAAGTGACTAGTTTATGTGCAAATGTAACAATGTGATAGAATATGTGCAATCGTTAAGGTAAGGAAGTGTGTGCAAGCTGTGAAAATTGTTGTAAATGTGTGTTGTTGTTTGGTAATGTGTTTCGGGGGCTCTCTGACCGGTGGATATGTCCATAATATAAAGGAAACTCTGGCGAAAGTTTTCTAAAATATAGGAGTTAGTGAAAATTTTGACAGTTTGCATATCATGTCTTTCAAAACCAACTAATTTTCAAAATCCTCATTCGAGGACGAATGATTTTAAGGGGGAGGTTGTAAGGCCCCGTAAAATTTTTGTGCTTAGGAACCTAGTAGTCGTGGTGTCATGGTCCAAATAAGGTGTTAGGAATGCGTTGGATTCTTCGCGGCGAGCAAGCTCGCCGCGGTTCGGACCCTTGGTAGTGATTTAAGTTTCAAAAATTGAAAGAATATTTTTTTTCCAGAAAAGGTCAATTCTGCGGTCAGGAATGCGACCGCAGATCTGCTATGCGGACCGCATTCCTATAGCAGAGTTTAACAGAATGTTCTCCAAAAATTTTGTTAAAAATGCGGTCCAATAGGCGATCGTAGAATGGAAATGCGGACCGTAGATCTATTGAATAATTTATTGAGAATTTTTGAGTGTCAAATCTGTGGTGTATTATGCGATCGCAGAACACGAACGTGGACCGCATTCTGGTTGCATATCGTAACAGAACATGAGAATTTTTGTGGCAATTCTGCGGTCCATTATGTGGACAGCATTGTTGATTCTGCGATCGCAGAATTGACTCGGCCCAGATTTTTATAAAATTTTGACCCGACCCCTTCTTTAATAAAAGACCTCCAACCTTCATTTTTCTCATTTTTTCTTAGCAAAACTAGAGAGAGGAAATAGGGGTTCTAGAGAGAGAAATCTAACTATCTTCAAAGATTGTTCCAAATTTATAAGATGTAAAAACCCTAGTCATTTTCCTCTAATTTTTAAATTTTCAAAGGTAAAGAAAGAATTGCATACAATATCTTTTAGAAATAGAATGTGATACTCATGCATGTTATTTGAACTTGAATTTTAGTAAAAAAAAAAGTGGGTACGAGTAAGGGTTTGCAAAAACGGGAGTTGGCAACTTAGGATAACTTGGGTGAGCTTAAGTGACAGATTGAAGGAAGTAAACTTGACTCCAGGTATGTATGGCTAACTTTGATTCTTGTGAAATCACCGTTATGTGTACAATTTGTTGGTATGTGATAATTTTTGAGGAATTGTTGTGAAATTCTTCGATTTGGTTGTTGGTTATTCAATTGATGTTGAACTATGTGTGGTGTGGTATGGAATATGAACCGAAAGATAAAAAGGAAGTTGAAATTGGTAAAGAATTAAGAACAATTATAGTGATGGCATAGATGGTTTCTTGTGGAAAAGAAATGAAACACTTGAATTGTGATAAATTATTGAACATGAGTGTGAGCATGTGAGTTTTGCCCTAAGCAAAGAAACTCCAATATTAAAAAAATAAATAAGATTTTTGATATGCAATTATGTGTTTAATTGAAATAAAGTGTGTGATTTTGATTGAAACAATTTGAAATTAAAAATTTAAAAATGTCACAAAAAATAAGGAAATCAAAGGAAATTAACAAAAAATACCGGAAAATTAAAGAAAATAGCAAAAATGTCATAAAATACCAGAAAAATTAGAAAAAATAGGAAAATAAAAGAGAAGCAATAATTGAAAAGAATACAAAAAGAGAAAAATAAAATACAAAAAGAAAAATACAAAGAAATAATTAAATACACAAGAAAATACATAAGAAAAACAATAAATTGGGCTAAAATTCAAGCCCAAAGTGTGACAGCCCAAAGAAATACACTGTCCGGTCCAAATGTAAAATGAAACGACAACGTATTGAGATAATTAAATCCCATCCGTTGAGATGTTGATCCAACGGACCAAGTGAGGCAGTTCAAGTGTAAAAGAAACGACATCGTTTTAAAGTTTTAATCCTGGCCGTCCAAATAACTGATCATATGAACACTATTGAGTCTCTTTAAATAAATTAAATGTCGTAGCATTGGTGATGAATCCTGGCCGTCCAAATCATGTGATCTAATGAAGGCCAGACAATTTTTCATTAAAGCCAAACGACAGCGTCTAGGACCATTGATCCTGGCCGTTGATAAGAAATGATCCAAAGGCCAGGATTGACCAAGCCTTTGGGAGCATATAAACCCCGTCTCTACATTCATAGACCAAACAATTAACCCTAGCCGCCTTCTTCTTTCTTCTCCCTTATCGTCTTCTTCATCCTTTCACCTTCTCATGGAGACTGGCCAGAATCCATGGCCGACTCCGACCACCTTCAACCCCAAACTTCCTTCTTTCTTCCCTTCTCACCCAAGACCACCCTAGAAACCTAGGAAAAACTAATAAACCTCAACTTCTTGAAAGTCAGGTCACTGGAGTCTTTGCCGGTGACCTTCAACTTTTGATTCCATCTCCCAAAATAACAACCTAGGACTACTACGAGGGGATCTTTCACCCTACGTAGTTTGTTTCCTTCGAATCATCCTGGAAATGCTCGAATATTCAAAAGAAGTTCGCCGAAACCCTACCTCTGGAGAACACCCAAACAAGACTCACCTAGTGGCGGAGGCAGGATATATACTAAGGGTGTTCAAAAAAATTTGGATTGCAACTCACGGGAATCGAACCTGCAATCTTCTACATATTTTGAACACCCTTAACCATTGAGCCAAACATTTGCCTTGTGTCAAGGGTGTTCAAAACATAATATACAGAGTTAAAAAATAGATTTTGCCTTATATACACAGTGTAATTTTTCAGCGAAGGGTGTTCGGATGAACACCCATGCGCCCCTGCCTCCGCCCCTGGACTCACCCCAAATACACTCTAATAAACACATATAACACCCTTTACCACCAAAACCCAAAAAACAAATTTGTTTAAGAAAAATCTGGAAATAAAATCAGACTTCAAATCTCTGAAGTCTTGAAACCAAAGAAAAAGAAAAGAAAGAAAGAAGGAAAATAAAGAAGAAATAAAGAGAATAGGAGACAAATCCTGCGAGCTAAGTACTTTTGCCTCTTGTTTTCTGTGTTTTGCATGTTTTTCTCTGTCTATTTGCCTTCTTTGCTTCTGTAGTTAATCTTTTGCTTGATCTCTGTTTAGTTGCTTTCTTTGTTTTCTGTAGTTAATCTTTTGTATGTTTTCTATTTTTAAGTTTCCTATATTTTGATCTTCTACATATCTTCTCTTCTAACATGCTTCTGACTGTTTCATCTTCGGAGATTTCTATTTATAATCCTTTGCATATTCTTGTTTGATAACTTTCTGAGGGTTTCTATCATTAGCCTATCTCATCTATCCTGTTCATTACGCATAAGTAATATGTTGGGCTTCTTAGGTTTTTCTATAAGTCAACATATGAATTTGATGTGAATATGCTTCTTTATATCTAATTTGTTAACTATGCCTAAGTCTGAAATTATAAATTAGTTAATTGGGATTCAACCATTATCAAATTTCCCTCTGAGTTCTGGTTAATTGATAAGTGAGTTTTGATTGAGGCTATGTGTGCAAAATGACATAAATTGGCTGTATTTATAATAGATCCATATGTTAGACTATAATTAATCCTTTTGTGCTTTGTGGTATTGGTTATAGCTGTAATAGACAAGTGTGATTAGTAATCTAGCTATTATTGAAAGTGACCTAATCTGGCTATAAGTGAAATGATTTAAGACTGTGTGACTAATTTGGCCACTCTTGAAACATTAGAGTGGTTAAATCTACAAATCTAAGTCTAGTTAATAGAAATAGGCTAGTCCTACAATCCAATCTAATTAAGCTAAGTGATAATAAAGGCTACATTTTAAAATTAGTCTAAGACAATTAAGTGAAGTGAAAATTGAAAGACTGTTAAGTCTAAATCTGGCCAAATCTTAAATGATTTAGAATATAATGGCTAGTTCTTAAATAATAGCTAAACTTAGGATACCCAAACCAATAACAGGTCGGGTAAATAATATATAGTATTAAGTGTACAAAAGGAATAAGAAATGACATAGTTGTGGATTTAATAGAGCCCATAGGGACAAAATAGACTTTCAGGCTTAGTATTTATGCAATAAGATACAAAATAAAGGGGTAAAACAGACCTAATAAGAAGGCATAACTGTTAAAATCCTTAGCAAGTGAGGGTACCATAGTAATAGACCCTTAAAATAAGCAAAAAGAATTCCCTAGAACCTTCCAGCAAGGGCTAGAAGGCATTTCAAGTCTGAAAATAAGGTACCAAAATGTAATTAATAGAAGAACTAGGGGGAGGGAACTTATAATAAGATTTTTGAATTTCCCCCTCAAAATTTCACCCAAAACATCTATAAATAGGCTTCCTCTAAGCCTGAAAAGGGCTGGATTCTAGAAATTCAGAGAAAACTTTCTGAAATTAAGAGTGATACACCACAAATAGAGAGTAAAATTCTGAGTATAGTCGAGTGCAATTCTGGAATTCAATTAGGATCTTCTGCTGTTCTACACTATTGGATTCTATTTGTCACGCCCCAAATCGAGGGACATGACCGGCGCCTGACCGGGTTGCCCCAGTCAAGCGGACCTTGGTGCCTTTCATTCCCACGCGTTACCCCTGTATTGATTGTTTCCCATTAACCAACTATCTTACTAATCATGAATGATTTCACATTAAACAAATAAAACCATACGAGTGATTCATTAACAAGTTTGCAATTTTTACAACGCCCGACATAACATAATGTATACATAATACTGGAGTCCCACAGTTTACATGTCTACAGAGCCTCTAGGATACAAAAAAAGGAATACAATACTTGCCGGTAACAAGGCTCCGGCTATACCTTACAAAACCAAAATGAAATCTTAACAAAGGTGGCATGAACCACACAGGGCCCCAAGGAAGAAAGGGGCTCACCAAAACGGGCAGTGGAAGGAGAAGGATACTACTGCCGATGAGCTGAAGTGCCTGCTACTGATCCACCTACAATCATAACACGAATGTAGCGTCCCCGGCAAAAGGGACGTCAATACACTTGAATTGTACTGGTATGTATGGACAAACTTTGTCCCAAGTAAACTCAAGCCATTAAATTACATCAACAATTAATTAAGCCAGAGCCAACCATGTTTCCACATTTTCCGCATTTCAAATAATTCTCACACAAAGCACTTTCTACGATCAACCAATTTAACAATAACCAATCAATCACGTAAAGCACAAGTAGTCAAACAAAGGGGCAATCAGTGCCCCACAGGTTGCAAACTCTCCTGTTGTCTCCTTTCACAATTTCACATTATTGATTTTTGTATCAATTTTCAATAGCGATTTCGATCGCTTTCCATCCTTATTGCCCCTGACCACCCTTATTACCTCGGCCACCCTTATCACCCCAACCCACACCTTATTTCACCACGTTGCGGTGCGCAACACGACCCCACCTTACAGTTGAAAACACAACAATTTCAAACAGCAGATAAGGTACTACACACAATTTCAACAAGTTCAAATAAGCAACTTACACATTGGTTCATGTTCTCAATTTCTTCTCAATGCAATATCACAACCATGTTACAATATTTCCACAATTCAAGTGTTTCATCTCTTTCCACAATAAACCAATTCTCAAGTGTTTCGTTTGTTTTCCACAAGGTGCCATATAGGCCATCATAGTCATTATTCACAATTCTTTTGCCAAATTAAACTCTCATTTTACATCACTCATTGCTCAACAACAAACTTTGAATATCCAACAACAACATCAAGAATTTCACACAATTTGTCAATTTAACACGAAACAAACAAACTTCACACATATAGGCGATTTCACAAGAATCAAAATTAGCCATACATACCTGGTGATGATTTTTTTTCTCCTACTTTATGCTTACCCAAGATATCCTACTCTTGCCAACCTTGTTCTTGAAGACTCTTACTTCTACTCACTTCTTTTTACTAGAAATCAAGTTCAATAATCATGCATGAGTGTAAAAATTCTATCTTCAAAAGCTATTATATGCAAACCTCTCTTTACCCAATTAAAACTGAAAATCAAAGAAAATAGTTAGGGTTTTTACCTTGAAAAGATTGAGGAAGTTGAATCCTTGCCCTAGGATCCCTTGGAATTAAATGGTTGGAACAATCTTTGAAGATGAAAGATTTCTCTCTCTAAAAACCCTCTCTTCTCTCTCTAATTTTTGGTAAGATAATATGATAAAATGAAGAAGAAGTGTGTTATATTAAAGAAGAGATCGGGTCAAAATGTTACAAAAATGTGGGCCGGGGTCAATTATGCGGTGCACTATGCGACCGCAGAATCAACATGCGGTCCGCATAGTGACCACAGAATTGCCCCAAATTTTACACAGGTTCTGTTAAGGAATGCGGTCACTATGCGGACCGCATGTTGATTCTGCGGTCGCAAAGTGCACCGCAGATTTGACATGCGATCGCATATCGACCGCACTTTTGACACGATTTTGGGAAACTCTCTGGAACGTTTTGCGGCAAGAATGCGGTCCGCATGTCAGGTTTGCGGTCGCATTCTTGACCGCATATTTGACATTTTTCGGAAAAATTAATTCTCTACATTTTTAAAACTTAAATCACTACCAAGGGTCCGAACCGCGGCGAGCTTGCGAGCCGCGAAGAATTCTACGCATTCCTAACACATTATTCGGACCATGACACCACATCTACTAGGTTTTATGCACAAAATTTTACGGGGCCTTACATCCTCCCCCCTTAAGATCATTCGTCCTCGAATGAGGATTTTGAAATAAATAAGTTTTGAAAGACATGATATGCAAGCTATCAAAATTTTGACTAACTCTTATATTTTAGAAAAATTTCGCCAGAGTTTCCTTTGTATTATGGGCATATCCACCTGTCAGAGGGCCCCCGAAACACATTACCAAACAACAATACACAACTACAACACTTTTCACAACTGGTATACACTTTCTTACCTCAACGAATGCACATATTCTATCACATTGTTACAATTGCACATAAACTAGTCACTTCAATGAATTCTTACCTGATTTAACCATTTTAACACACCATGTACTCCTAACAAACCATTACCAATCTACACTTACTATTAGTTGTTTATTAAACACGTAAATCTTTATAAGGCTTTCATTTATCAAGAACGGTTCAAGTGGCCCAAGGTAACAACACATTTAACTCATTACAAAATGAAGGAGACCTTACTAATACTAAGAGGGAAACAACATAGGCAAGATGACAGTTACTAGGAGTAGGAGGGTCACCTAATTTCTCTAGGCTTGATCGAACAAATGGGGGTACTTTTCCTTCATCTCTTTTTCCGCTTCCCATGTGGCCTCCTCAACTTGTTGACTTCGCCACAATACTTTAACAGAGGCAACTTCCTTATTTCTCAACTTACGGACTTGCCTATCAAGCATGGCAACTGGAACTTCTTCATATGACAAATCTTCATTAACCTCTATAGCTTCGACTGGCATGATGGTGGATGGATCTCCAATCACTTTCTTCAACATGGACACATGGAATACCGGATGCACTGATGACATCTCGGGAGGCAACTCTAGCCTATAAGCAACTTGACCAATCCTTTGAACGATCCGATATGGCCCGACATACCTAGGACTCAATTTCCCTTTCTTTCCGAATCGCATGACTCCCTTCATGGGAGATACCCTCAAGAACACCCAATCATCGACTTGAAACTCCAAATCCCTCCGACGAATGTCTGCATAGGACTTTTGACGACTCTGTGCTGTTTTCATCCTCTCCTGAATAACCTTGACCTTTTCCATAGCTTCGTACACCATATCTGGCCCTAGCAATTCCGCTTCACCTACCTCAAACCACCCGATTGGCGATCTACATCTTCTTCCGTACAATGCCTCAAACGGGGCCATTTGAATGCTAGCATGATAGCTGTTATTGTAAGCAAATTCTATCAGTGGTAAGTGTTCATCCCAATTACCTTTAAAATCTAAGACACAAGCCCGCAACATATCTTCGAGCGTCTGAATGGTCCGCTCGGCCTGTCCATCGGTCTGTGGATGGAAAGCTGTGCTGAGATTCACCTGAGTTCCCAAACCTTGCTGAAACTTCTTCCAAAAGTTAGCTGTGAACTGAGCTCCACGATCCGACATAATAGAAAGTGGAGTGCCATGAAGCCTTACTATCTCCTTGATGTACAATCTTGCATATTGCTCCGCGGTATCAGTGGACTTGACAGGCAGGAAGTGAGCTGATTTGGTGAGTCGATCTACTATCACCCATATTGAGTCAAACTTACGCCGAGTGCGAGGTAACCCCACCACGAAATCCATATTGATCATCTCCCATTTCCACCTTGGTATTTCTATAAGCTGAGTTAATCCACCAGGCCGTTGATGCTCGGCCTTCACTTGTTGACAGTTCGGACATTTAGCTACAAAGCCCGCCACATCCCTTTTCATACCGTTCCACCAATAAATCTCCTTGAGATCGTGATACATTTTCGTTGAACCAGGGTGCACAGAATACCTGGAAGTATGAGCCTCTGCCATCACTCTTTCCCGAAGCTCGTCCACATCCGGAACACATAGCCTATCTTGACACCGCAATACACCATCTTCGCTGCCGAGTACAAATGCTGAGGTCTTGTCATTCATGACTGCTTCCTTCACCCGAACCAATGTTGGATCCATGAACTGTTTTTCCTTGATTTCCGCGACCAATGATGATTCTGCTCCATTATGCACCAAGATATCCCCCTCGGCTGACGCCGAGATACGAACCCCCAAACTGGCTAATTGGTAGATCTCTCGAGCCAGGGGTCTCCGATCCACACCCAAATGAGCCAAACTACCCATGGATTTCCGACTAAGAGCGTCGGCTACCACATTTGCCTTCCCTGGATGGTACAATATGTCCATATCATAGTCCTTGAGTAGTTCTAACCACCGCCGCTGTCTCGGATTCAGCTCTTTCTGCTTGAACAAATACTGGAGGCTCTTGTGGTCTGAAAACACATCTACATGAACTCCATAAAGATAGTGCCGCCATATTTTCAAAGCAAACACAACGACTGCAAGCTCCAAATCATGCGTCGGATAATTCTTCTCGTGATTCTTGAGTTGCCTGGAAGCGTAAGATATGACTTTTCCGTGCTGCATCAATACACATCCCAAACCAATCCTGGAGGCATCACAATAAACCACAAATCCCTCTGTGCCTTCTGGCAAGGCCAATACCGGTGCCGAGGTCAATCTTGACTTCAATTCTTGGAAACTTTTCTCACAAGCATCGGACCACTGGAACTTCACTGCCTTCTGCGTCGGTTTTGTCAATGGGGAAGCGAGGGTTGAGAATCCCTCTACAAACCTCCGATAGTACCCTGCCAGACCCAAAAAGCTGCGAATCTCTGTCGGGGTCGTGGGTCTAGGCCAATCTTTCACTGCCGCAATCTTCCGAGGATCCACCATAATTCCCTCACTGGAAATAACATGCCCTAGAAAAGCTACGGACTCCAACCAAAACTCACATTTTGAGAACTTGGCATACAATTGATGCTGAAGAAGGGTCTGCAATGCTGCTCTGAGGTGAACGGCATGATCTTCCCTGCTCCGAGAGTAGATGAGAATATCGTCAATGAATACAATCACAAAGGAATCTAGGAATGGCTTGAAAACCCGATTCATAAGGTCCATGAAAGCTGTTGGGGCATTGGTTAGCCCAAAAGACATGACCAAAAACTCAAAGTGACCATAACGAGTTCTGAAGGCGGTCTTTGGAATATCCTGCTCCCTGATTTTTAACTGGTGGTACCCGGACCATAAATCAATCTTTGAGAAGAACTTCGCTCCTTGCAATTGGTCAAACAGATCATCCACTCGAGGCAAAGGATATTTATTCTTGATGGTGACTTTGTTGAGCTGCCGATAATCAATACACATTCGAAGTGACCCATCCTTCTTTCTGACAAAGAGAACCGGAGCACCCCATGGCGACACACTCGGTCGTATGAACCCTTTCTCTAATAAATCCCTCAGCTGCTCCTTTAACTCCCTTAACTCTGCTGGCGCCATTCTGTATGGTGGAATGGATATTGGCTGAGTATCTGGCAATACATCAATTCCGAAATCAATCTCCCTATCCGGCGGGATGCCCGGAAGCTCATCTGGAAACACTTCAGGAAATTCATTCACAATTGGCACAGACTCGAGGGTAGGCACCTCTGAGGTGTGTCCGTTACCCGAACCAGGTGATAGATACACCCCTTCTTAATCATCTTCGAAGCCTTAAGGTAGGAAATAAACCTACCCCTTGGCACCACACCATTTCCTCTCCATTCAATAACTGGCTCGTTAGGGAACTCGAGCCTCATAACTCTCGTTCGACAGTCAAGTTTGGCAAAGCATGAATAGAGCCAATCCATCCCCATAATTACATCAAAATCTACCATCCCAAGCTCAATAAGATCGGCTGTGGTATCACGACCACCCACCATAACAACACAATTCCTATAGACTCGTGAGGTTGTAATAGAATCACCAATAGGAGTCGACACAGAGAACGGCTCATGAAGCTGTTCGGGTTCTATCCCAAAGCTTGAAGCAATGAATGGAGTAACATAAGACAAGGAGGACCCCGGATCAATAAGGGCATAGCAATCAATAGTTTGAACAGACAGGATACCTGTAACAACATCTGGAGAAGCCTCGGCATTCTGGCGGTCACTCAATACATAGAATCGGCTGGGTCCACCCTTACCCTGAGCTCCACCCCTAGCTGCACCACGCCCTGCTGCTGCTGGAGTACGCGCTGATGATGTAGCAGCTGAAGAACCGGATGACTGAGCAGATCCCCTACCTATACCCTGACGGGGTGCACGGCAGTCTCGCTGAATGTGACCTCTCACCCCGCACCCGAAGCACACTGGAAGGTCAAGGTAGCATGTCTCCGTATGAAATCTCCCACACTTGGGGCATGTTGGTCTCCCCTGCTGCTGGGATCTCACCCCAGGATGACCAGACTGACGAGACCTCCTGCTGTCTGAACCAGGTCTCGAGTAACTGCCCTGCTGATGACTGTGCACGGATGGCGGTGCACTCGCGGAGGACCGAGCATATGACTGGGATGGCCCTGATGACCCCTTCCCTGGAAGTGATCTCCCTGAACGACCCATTGACCGGGCCCTGCTGCTACTTTCTCTTTCTGCACGAATCTTCAATTTCCTGGCCTCTGTGGCCTGAGCAAACCCCACAATCCTCCCATAGTTCATGTCTGAGTGCAAAGCTGCTGTGGCGGCCTCATTCACCACCAAAGGGCTAAGGCCCTGAACAAACCGTCGAACCCGGGCATCCATGGTCGACACTAAATGAGGAGCATACTTGGACAACCTTACGAACTCCATGTGATACTCCCAAACACTCATACCGCCCTGCTTGAGGACCTCGAACTCTATGGCGCGGGCTGCCATTGCCTCAGTAGGTAAGAAGTGGTCCATAAATGCATCCACGAACTCATCCCATCTGGCCGGAGGGCTCCCTTCCTCACGGGAATCCTCCCACATTTCGAACCATGAACGTGCCGCTCCCTTCGGCCTGTAAGAGGCCAACTCTACCCCCTCTATATCTGTAGCCTTCATCACTCGAGGGTCTTGTATATCTCATCAAGGAATTCCTGTGGGTCAGCCTCTGGATCGGTGCCTGAAAATTCCGGAGGGGCCAATCGCAAGAACTGGTGGACTCTGGAGCCAAAGGAATCTCCCTGTCCGCTGGAGGATGCAGGGGCATCATGGGATCTCTGGGCCTGGGCGGCTACTAACTGAGTTAACATATGAATGGCTCCCCTAAGATCTTCATTAGAGATACCGAAACCCGAAGCGGGAACTGTATCTGAGTCAGGAACACTGGCAGGAGGAATGGTGGCATCCTCTACCGCAGCTGGGATAGGGACACTAGGGTTTTGAACAGATGGGCCAGGCAAATTCGGGACTGGTGGGTCATTCTCTCCCACGGCATCGGGTACATGATTAACAGCTGCACTTGGGTCGGCATTGGCCCTAAGGCCGAGTCTAGCCTTCTTCTTAGGTGCCATATTCTGAAAATTTGGGAACAAGGCACGAATTAGACACGGATATCTCCACATTGCACTTTACCGCACGATATAGATTATCAAAGAAGTAGGTAAATTCCTAAATGCCCGTGTAGCCCCTACTTATATGATGTGGTCGACAACACACCTATAAGAAGGGCACTACTAGACACGGCTCCGAGACATCCTAGGACACTTTAAAACCTTAAGCTCTGATACCAAGTTTGTCACGCCCCAAATCGAGGGACATGACCGGCGCCTGACCGGGTTGCCCCAGTCAAGCGGACCTGGGTGCCTTTCATTCCCACGCGTTACCCCTGTATTGATTGTTTCCCATTAACCAACTATCTTACTAATCATGAATGATTTCACATTAAACAAATAAAACCATACGAGTGATTCATTAACAAGTTTGCAATTTTTACAACGCCCGACATAACATAATGTATACATAATACTGGAGTCCCACAGTTTACATGTCTACAGAGCCTCTAGGATACAAAAAAAAGGAATACAATACTTGCCGGTAACAAGGCTCCGGCTATACCTTACAAAACCAAAATGAAATCTTAACAAAGGTGGCATGAACCACACAGGGCCCCAAGGAAGAAAGGGGTTCACCAAAACGGGCAGTGGAAGGAGAAGGATACTACTGCCGATGAGCTGAAGTGCCCGCTACTGATCCACCTACAATCATAACACGAATGTAGCGCCCCCAGCAAAAGGGACGTCAGTACACTTGAATTGTACTGGTATGTATGGACAAACTTTGTCCCAAGTAAACTCAAGCCATTAAATTACATCAACAATTAATTAAGCCAGCCAACCATGTTTCCACATTTTCCGCATTTCAAATAATTCTCACACAAAGCACTTTCTACGATCAACCAATTTAACAATGACCAATCAATCACGTAAAGCACAAGTAGTCAAACAAAGGGGCAATCAGTGCCCCACAAGTTGCAAACTCTCCTGCTGTCTCCTTTCACAATTTCACATTATTGATTTTTGTATCAATTTTCAATAGCGATTTCGATCGCTTTCCATCCTTATTGCCCCGACCACCCTTATTACCTCGGCCACCCTTATCACCCCAACCCACACCTTATTTCACCACGTTGCGGCGCGCAACACGACCCCGCCTTACAGTTGAAAACACAACAATTTCAAACAGCAGATAAGGTACTACACACAATTTCAACAAGTTCAAATAAGCAACTTACACGTTGGTTCATGTTCTCAATTTCTTCTCAATGCAATATCACAACCATGTTACAATATTTCCACAATTCAAGTGTTTCATCTCTTTCCACAATAAACCAATTCACAAGTGTTTCGTTTGTTTTCCACAAGGTGCCATATAGGCCATCATAGTCATTATTCACAATTCTTTTGCCAAATTAAACTCTCATTTTACATCACTCATAGCTCAACAACAAACTTTGAATATCCAACAACAACATCACGAATTTCACACAATTTGTCAATTTAACACGAAACAAACAAACTTCACACATATAGGCGATTTCACAAGAATCAAAATTAGCCATACATACCTGGTGATGATTTTTTTCTCCTACTTTATGCTTACCCAAGATATCCTACTCTTGCCAACCTTGTTCTTGAAGACTCTTACTTCTACTCACTTCTTTTTACTAGAAATCAAGTTCAATAATCATGCATGAGTGTAAAAATTCTATCTTCAAAAGCTATTATATGCAAACCTCTCTTTACCCAATTAAAACTGAAAATCAAAGAAAATAGTTAGGGTTTTTACCTTGAAAAGATTGGGGAAGTTGAATCCTTGCCCTAGGATCCCTTGGAATTAAATGGTTGGAACAATCTTTGAAGATGAAAGATTTCTCTCTCTAAAAACCCTTTCTTCTCTCTCTAATTTTTGGTAAGATAATATGATAAAATGAAGAAGAAGTGTGTTATATTAAAGAAGAGATCAGGTCAAAATGTTACAAAAATCTGGGCCGGGGTCAATTATGCGGTGCACAATGCGACCGCAGAATCAACATGCGGTCCGCATAGTGACCGCAGAATTGCCCCAACTTTTACACAGGTTCTGTTAAGGAATGCGGTCACTATGTGGACCGCATGTTGATTCTACGGTCGCAAAGTGCACCGCAGATTTGACATGCGATCGCATATCGATCGCACTTTTGACATGATTTTTGGGAAACTCTCTGGAACGTTTTGCGGCAAGAATGCGGTCCGCATGTCAGGTTTGCGGTTGCATTCTTGACCGCATATTTGACATTTTTCGGAAAAATTAATTCTCTACATTTTTAAAACTTAAATCACTACCAAGGGTCCGAACCGCGGCGAGCTTGCGAGCCGCGAAGAATTCTACGCATTCCTAACACATTATTCGGACCATGACACCACAGCTACTAGGTTTTATGCACAAAATTTTTACGGGGCCTTACACTATTGGAATTTCTTCAATTCTTTTTTTTGGATTGCTTATATGCTGAATTTGAGGATTATCCTCAACTCAGGTACACATTTCTATCCAAATATGTAACTGCCAGCTGATTTGAGGAAATAAAATACTATGAGTTATTTCAGAAGAAGTTTTCTGTTGTAATTCATGTGTTTTTATTTTTATCGCATGATTAGATCCTTTGTAATTTGATAGGGAAGTTTGTAATAATTGATACGTATGGGACTGAGATGATATGACTGATAATGTAATAGATAGAGTAGAGTAGAGTATATGTAGTCGTAATCACTATAAATCTAGTTTAAAAACAGGTTAACTCATAAAATCAACCCACCTAGATAATATTAGTTTCGTAATCCAGTTAATAATCATAGTAACCTCATGAATCAGAATATGATAATTTTAAAAATGATCAACTTAATCATAGTCTGTTTTCTTCATTTAAATTAGTTTAATAATCATTTGAAATAGTGAAAGCTAAAATCAGTAACTAGTGTGCACAATTACGTATAATCTTATTGTCCGAGACAACAAAAATTAGTAGCTTATTGCTTAAGTTCTTTTAGTAATCGATAATTATGATCAGAATAGTATGAGTTACAATTAGGGGTTAATAATAATTCAATTTGTATAGTTAAGTAACCTGTCGTTGTTAAAGTATATGAAATAGTAGTCTATTGTTCAAGTTCAATTAGTGATATATAATTAGGGTTTAGAATTAGCATTATTAAACTTGTACTTCTGTTTTCTTATGAAATAAATTGTCATTTGGTTAATCTTATCTATTGTGTTGAGCATTTGTATATTTGTTATGGAATTTCAAATCTGTTTCTCATTTCTCTCGATTTGTCTGGGCTCGATAGACGGTATGGGCCCAGATCCAATTAGACTCATCTCTGGGTCCTTAAATAACAATTTCAGCATATTCTGGGCTTCTGGAGCCCAATTATGCAAGCTGGACTATTAAGTTCAATCCCATGAACGTCCAGGTCTGGAAACGTAAATGATGGGCCTGGACATGATTCCGAAACTATAATACAAGTAAAATAATTAGGGAAAAAACCAAAAATAAAAAACATAGCATTTATTAGGACTGGACTTCTAAAAAATAACGGGACGAGCCTCGTATAAGAACAAAATACATGGGGCCCCCATATGAACGATAATAAGTGATAGACTCGGGAAGACCATTTAGCAAATTCCACGGTCTTTCCTAAAGTATAATAAGTCGTTAGACGTTATAGGCACGATTTTGAATATACATTCCTTAATATGAGTGCACATCTAAAGTGACTCAAATCCTAAATCTCGACCAAGCTAAAACGTGTTAAAGTCACAGACGTACTGGTTGCGGTGTGACTCGAAATGCGTTTTCGCGACGTCGCAAGTCGTTAAAATATTAAAAACGAAACATGCACATGTTGTAAAAAGCATATAACGAAATCAAATAAAGTCAAAAATGACAGTTGAGCGACCGTGCTGAAACCACGGAATCTGGGAGTGCCTAACACCTTCTCCCGGGTTAACAGAATTCCTTATCCGGATTTCTAGTTGTGCGGACTATTTAAACAGAGTCAATTTCCTCAGATTCGGGATTAACCGGTGACTTGGGTCACCATTATCTTCCCAAGTGGCAACTCTGAAACTTTAAATAAAATCCCGTTCCGATATTCCTTAAAGTGGAAAAAATCCTTCCTCGTTGTTATTCTTATATCCCTTCCCGGGTGTATTGGTAATTAACGAGGTATACCTTATTTTCCTTTTCGGGAAATAGAAGGGTAGTAAAAAGGGAGGTGTGACAGCTCTGGCGACTCTGCTGGGGAAAAGCAACCCAGAACTTCGGTTCAGGGTTTTAGAATTCGAGCTCGATTGAATTGTCGTTCTTGATGTTATTTGACATCATTATATGCTTCGATCAACATGTTACGTGTTTACCGCTTTGATATTACGTGGATTGTATATATAAAATTATGCCGAAAACCCTTCTCTTCCTACCTCCGGGGATGTGCTTACTGGTTGAGACTCCCTATTCTGTTAAGTCATACCAAAAATAAGAAATAGAGGCCGGATAAGTTATAAAGCCGAACGACCCCGCGGGTCCTCGGTACGTAGCCCCCTCCTCGATCCGAGTTGTCCACTCGGGTACACGGTCTAGCACCATATGAAACAATAGGATATTGAACCTAGGTCTAGGACGATTATTTATATAAAAAAGACCGAGCATATTATATGTTGCATTTATTTGTCCTGCATTATTATGCGGACCAGCAAAATTCCTGAAAAACAAAAAGAAAGAGAAAATCTAGAATAAAGAGTATTGAAATGTTAGCAAAACGGTGTCAAAATTTGAAAAGAAAGTTTGAAAACAAAGTTTGAAAAAATAAGTGGAATAATACAGTTGAAATATTTGGTCACACAACAATCTGATCGAACTACGCAGGTTTGATTCTCGCCATTAGGTTGGATAAGTAGGCAACCATCGACGGGTCCAACCACCCTTTTAGGAAATGACCAAAAATATTGAATTTTAGTTTTCAATAAATCAAAGTGATTGCTATTTTTGGAAATAGCTGAATGTTCTGAAAGGACGCCGGAAGGCTGTTTTTGCAAAAATGGCCACTTTGAAGTCATGTCTTTTTCTTTTCAAATAAATAGCCCGGAAAGGCTAATTCTTTCAAAAAATGAAAAATTGTCTTTGAAAAAATATTTTTCCCTTTTCTGAATAAAATCGCCTTTAATAAATGTGCAGGATAAGCACAGTACAAAATGAACCCTTGCTTTGATGAATAAAATCCCTTTGGAGTTGAGGTTATGGTGGAATGATCTAGGTCAAGAAGGGCAGGTTTGGGTCAAACGATATCTAAAAGATCTTACTGGGTTGATGGACATAATACCTCGTGGTGAGATTATTCGGGCTCTCGTCACTTGTTGGGATCCCGCGCATAATGTTCTACACTTCTCAGATTTTGAGCTCACTCATACATTAGAAGAAATTGCTTATTATATCGGGAAAGATGAGGTTCCCCTGAAGGATAAATACCCGGTGGCTTCGAGGGAAATTACAGTGCATAGATTCCTCGATTTTCTGAAAATCGCCAGGAACATCCACAATGAAGACTTGGCTCATAGATTTTGTACTTTGAGTTTCATCTACCGCATATATGGTCATATTGGGGGATTTAAGGACCCTACGAACAAACTCTGCAATAAATCTAACCGAGTCAAGTGGGAAGAGCATAGGCGATTCGCTTTTATAGTGGCATTTCTGGGATTAGTCATATTCCCGAGGAAAGATGGAAATATCGATATAAGGGTCACCGGGGTTGCCAGTACTCTTCTTGTGTAAGATAATAGCACACTGGCACCGATGATTGTAGCTGATATCTCCCGTGACCTCACATCCTGTAAAGCAGGGCATGACTTCTTCGAGGGTTGCAATTTGCTTCTCCAGATGTGGTTGATAGAACATTTGTGTCGGCACCCTCCGTTCTCGAGTTATGGGTCATCTGAAAGACGTGCATTGGAGAGTTTTATATGAGAACAAAAGAAGTTAAGTTGCTAGAAGGAGCAAAAGGTTAGATTACATACTTGCGATCGTTGACTGCCAGCCAAATTGATTAGGCATACAGATGGTTGTCCCTCAACGAGGTGATATACATGCCAACAGAAGGGTCACATTTCTTAATAATGGGTCTTAAAAGCATTCAGCCTTATGCGCCATACAGGGACAACTTGGGAGATATCAGGTTATACCAAAAGACGGGGACCTCAATCTACAAGTTGTAGAAATCAGACCGGACGGACAATTCCCGGAAGCAAAGATTCGACAGATTTGGAATGAATGCCAATGCTTGGGGGTAGACACTTGTGTGGGAAACCAAGCTCAAGGGGAAGTATCACCAGGGTATGCTACATGGTATCGCCGGGATGTCGAGCATGATAGACCAATGAAAAGGCCTCACATTCAAGAATTGGCCGAGTGGTCTAAGGAACACAAAGATTGGGTGGCCAAAGAAAAAGAGTACCGAGCCAGAATCAGCTTGTTAGAGAAACAATACCAAGTCCTCAAATTTGAGAGTAGCTTACAGGCGACATCCGATGAGGGAGAAAAGAAGCAGCTGATAAAAGAGAATGAAATCTTGAAGGCTCAAATTGCGAAGATGAAAACCGCAGCCGAAACCCCAGTTCGCCTAGCCCGAGATGAGAAATTGATTGAAAATCTTCGACGCAAAGTGAATGACTATAGTTTTGATCTTGATAAAACTGAAAAGGAGTGTCGGGGTTCGGAAATAGTTGGCCAGAAATGTTGAGGAAAGAGTTCGAGTGGTTCAGCAATTACAAGATGAACATAAGGTTGAGTTTGCCCGATTGAGAAAGAAAATCATTACAGCCGAAGTCAAAAGTAGCAAGCAAACCAAGGAGTTTGAAGTAGAGAGAGAACATTTCTACATGGCCATGGCTCAGTTAGAGTTGGAGCTACAACAACTACAAAAGGAGTACCAGCAAACCTTAGATGCTCGTGTCAAACAGATTGGTAGGCTACTTTAGGAAAAAAAGGGTCATCAGGGAAAGAATCGTCAACATTGCTCAGTACATCACAAGGAAATTCCAATTGTGTGAAGATATGTCCCAATCAACATTCACATCAGCAGTAAAGTTCTTTGTAAAACAAGTAATGACCGACCTGGACAAACTCCAAAGTGGATTAGCATATAGGCCCGCGGCAAGACCGAACGATGTCTCGCGGGCACTAGGAGCTTTAATGTATTCATAGAGCATGCATTTTGTTTTTGTATTTTTTCTGCATTTGTAGTACAACATCATTTGTAACCAATGTTTCGAGTATCAACGAAAAATTCAAAAAGAAGTTGTTGTTATTTTCTTCCATTTTATACAAATTGTCTAGGCAATAGGCAAACATGTAGGAACGAAAAAACACAAAATGAAAAAAAAAGAATGGAAAAGAAGAAAACAAGAAAAGAGACAAATAGAAAAGAAATGAAAAATAGAGGTGAAAAGAAAAATGGTGGTTCAAAGAGGAATAAAGTCGGGATGATGCATAAGGAATAAGGAAAAATTTGTGATTCTTAATTGTGATATTTTACCCCTTATAAGCTAACTATTAACAAGTTTTGTTGTTGATGAGTATCAGATTTTCAGTTGGAAACTGGCATTCTGGCACATCACAGCTACAATACACGTTCAAAAGCTATGACTAAAGCAGCGACTCAGGAGATCGAGCCCACTATTATGGATCTGGTATAGGAGGAAAAAGTTGTGGACGTTGCTAGTATGAAAGAAGAGATGTACAAATTAAGACAACAAATGTCGGATATGTACCAGGCTTGGTCTAGGGGTCAACCTTTACCTTCCTATCCAGCCAACCCAACATACATCCCTCCTGCAAACCCAAATCCTTAACCAGCCACTTCATTCATCCTCCACATACGCAACCTACCAACATTACTATGCTACAACTTCACAAGCACCACCATCACTGTCCAAACAAGTTCCACCACCACCACCTCAGGTCACTCCGGTATACGTGGCATCGCCACCTGCTGCGCTACACAAATCTTCCAGCGAACCTGTGTTCCACGTTCAGGACACTCATTATTATCCACCAGAACCAACATTCAGGCAACATGACTCCTACACATCACTCATAGATATGACAGAGGAGGAAAAACATGTTAGAATTTTGGAACAAGAAGAGATGGCCCATAAGATGAAAAGTCTTGAACAGTCCTTTCGTAACATACAAGGGCTAGGAGGCCAAGTGAGTGTTTCATATAAAGATTTATGCTTGTTTCTGGAGATACAGCTCCCGGCTGGGTTTAAGTTACCCAAGTTTGATATGTATGACGGTCACGGGGATCCAGTAGCCCATCTGAGGGGTTACTGTAGTAAAATGCGCGAAGCAGGGGGAAAAGACGAGTTACTTATGGCTTATTTTAGCCAGAGCTTAAGTGGTTCAGCCCTGGAATGGTATACTCGACAGGAGCATACCAGGTGGTTCATCCGGGATGACCTAGCTCAATCATTTGCCAACCATTTCCAATACAATCTAGAGATTATCCCTGACAGGCTATCATTAACTAAAATGGAGAAGAAATCGGGGAAAGTTTCCAAGAATACAGTTTCAGGTGGAGGGAGCAGGCTGCACGAGTAGACCCTCCCATGAAGGAATCAGAATTGGTGGATTGCTTTTTACAGGCTTTGGAGCCAATTTACTATGGTCACCTGGTATCGGCAATTGGAAAAACCTTTAACGAGGTGGTCAAGATGGGAAGCTTTGTAGAAGAGGGGCTAAAGACAAATAATATCATGAGTTATTCGGCTATTAAGGCCACAAACCAGGCAATACAAACTGGAACTGGGGAATCGATTGGCAAGAAGAAGAAGGAGGAAGTTGCGGTCATCGAAGGTAGATCATGGTCCCGGGGTCCCAATACATATCATCATCCACTTCGCCCATACCAACCATATCCACCAGTACCCCACAACCCACCTCCACCATATTATCCTCCTACCAATCCACATTTTTCCGTCCCGCATGCTCAACCTTACCCACCGCCTCCACATGTATGGAGTACCCCAGCTCCACAAAATGTCTACCATGCATAAAATGCCTACCCACCTTCCAAAACATTCAAAAATCCAAATCGACCCAATTTCTGTCCAGATCCAGAAGTAAGAGGAGATAGAGCCCAAAGAAAAAAAACATTTACTCCGTTAGGGGAGTAATATACCAGTCGTTTTCACCGCTTGAGAGAGCTAGGGATTTTAAACCCTATTGAACAAAAAATTCCAAACCCACCACCAGAAATCTAGACCAATCAGTCCGATGTGAGTATTGCTTCGAGGCGCCGGGACATGATACAGAAAAGTGTTGGCATTTAAAGTCCGCCATACAGGAACTTATTGATATTAGGAGGAATGAAGTGCAAGCTCCGGAAACTCCCAATAGCACACATAATCCATTGCCAGCCCATCATGAGACGCACATGATAGAGTTGGAGCAGGGAGAGAGCAGTAAGAAACCTTCTTAATCAGTGATGATGATTAAAGCTAATAACAAGGTGGAAGGGGAAGTTGAAAAGGAGAAATCATCGGCTGATTTACCAATGAAGAAACCATCAGTGGTTGAGTTCGTGAAGATAGTAGTGATGAGAGCAAAGCCTCTGTTGACCGTGATGGGAGCTTATGTGGAACCTGTGGTCATCAAACAAGTGGTGCAGATGCCAGTCGTGAACCCCAGGGCCATACCGTGGAACTATGATAAAGTTACAATGATGTACAAGGGGAAGGAGGTTAAAGGAGAAATCAATGAAACACATGGTTTAACTCGTTCCGGACGATGCTTTGCCCCGGAAGAGTTAAGAAAGACAAAAATGGTAAAAGAGAACCTGACTCATGTGAAGAAGCAAATTACTGAAGAGGAAGCGGAAGAATTCTTGAAAAAGATGAAGGCTCAAGACTATTCAATAGTGTAGCAATTGAGAAAAACGCCCGCACAGATTTCATTGTTATCATTGCTAATTCATTCTGAAGAGCACAGGAAGGCGTTGATGAAAATTTTGAATGAACCACATGTGCCTGAGAAGATTTCAGTATGCCATTTGGAGAAAATCATGATTAAGATCTTTGAGACAAACAAGATAACATTTTTAGATAATGAGTTGCCGCTTGAAGGAACGGAGCATAACAAAGCACTATATCTCATAGTCAAGTGTGAAGAATCTGTAGTTACCCGTGTTGTGGTGGACAACGAGTCAAGTGCCAATATTTTCCCACTCTCAACCTTGGGAAAATTGAAGGTCAATCCTGATAGAATCCATCGGAACAGTGTATATGTATGGGGTTTTGATGGAGGTGGCAAGAATACTGTAGGGATATTGTACTAGAGATTACTATTGGACCGGTGGACTTCACTATGGAGTTCCAGGTGCTAGATGTTGCTATTTCTTACAATATTTTATTGGGACATCCATGGATCCACGCGGCGAAAGCTATGCCATCCCCCCTATATTAGATGGTAAAATTTGAATGGGAACAACAGGAAATCATAGTGCATGGAGAAGATGATGTCTGCAATGCTATCACACCATTCAAAGAAACTGAAGGAGATAAGGGCCCGTGGGTATATCAAGTCATGGACGCTGTGGTGGTGAATAAAATTTCCGAAGGGGAAAACATGCTGATTCTCACAGTGGCTCCTACAGCAGTAATGGTAGCCAAGGAAATGATAAGAAATGGGTTTTCACCGGGGAAAGGCTTAGGAGTAACTCTACAAAGTATAACACGGCCAATCCACCTGCCGGGCAGTAATGACACTTTTGGTCTGGGTTTTGAGCCAACCATTGCCGATATCCAAAGAGCCAAGAAAATGAAGAAGAAAAGTTGGTCCCTCCCAAAGCCTATTCCAAAACTATCCGATTCCTTTACTAGGCCTGGTACACGAAGACATTTGGCGGTTATTATGCCGAGTCGTGCTAAAATAAAACCGGATGTGGAACTCCTAGCAAGGTTCGAGAAGCTATTTGAAGATGTGAATATGTTGGAGATGGGTGAGGGAACGAGTAAAATGGATGTTCAGTTCGTGGGACCCTACATTGCGCTTAATAATCGGGAAGCTACTCCTCTTCCGATCAGGAGGGAGTTGTGGTAGTTAGCTTTAAATATTTCATTTTCCCAAAGGTTGTCTTGTTTTGTAATCCCACACCCCATCAAAAACAAATGTATCAAATGCTTGTTACCTTTTTGATAAATCAATGAAATGCAATTTCTTTCTTTCTTCCATTTTTGCCTTATTTTATTTTTCTTCTATTGTATAGTTCAATATTTTCCTATTCCAATGATATGTCATGCACGAAGGATTCCCGGTCCAGTCTTGATAATCGAGTAGTTATACAGGAAATCGGAACTGAACATGAAGTAGAATATGAGGACGAGGAAATACTGGAGGAAATCAGTAAGGATTTGAATCATTATGAGGAAAAACCCAAACCGAACTTAAACGAAACAGAATCTATTAATTTGGGAAGTGAGGAGAATGTCTGGGAAACAAAAATTAGTGTACATTTAGAGGCTTCCCTCAGAGAAGATTTAATCAAGTTATTACATGAGTACAAGGACATATTTGCTTGGCTCTATGATGACATGCCCGGACTCAGTACTGATCTGGTGGTACATAAATTGCCCATTTATCCGGAATGCCGGCTAGTAATACAGAAGCTAAGAAAGTTTAAAACGGACATCAGTGTGAAAATAAAAGAAGAAGTTAATAGGAAATTCAAGGTAAAGGTCATACGGGTCAATAAATATCCCACCTGGTTAGCTAATGTTGTGCCAGTTCCGAAGAAGGATAGAAAAACCAGGGTGTGTGTTTATTACAGGGACCTTAATAAAGCTAGTCTAAAGGAAGATTTTCCATTGCCAAATATCCATATACTGATTGACAATTGCGCCAAGCATGAAATTGGCTCTTTTGTGGACTATTATGCGGATTATCACTAGATCTTGATGGATGAAGAAGATGCAGAAAAGACAGTCTTTATCATACCTTGGGGAACATATTGTTACAGGGTGATGCCGTTTGGATTAAAGAATGCCAGGGCTAGATATATGAGGGCAATGACCACTATGTTTCATGACATGATGCACCGAGAGATCGAAGTATATGTGGACGATGTCATCATTAAGTCCAAAAAGCAGTGTGACCATGTCAAAGATTTGAGAAAGTTTTTTCCAGAGGCTCCGAAGATATAATCTCAAGCTCAATCCAGCAAAATGTGCTTTTGGGGTGCCTTCGGTAAAGTTACTGGGGTTTATAATAAGTCGGCATTGTGTTGAATTATATCCGTCAAAGATAAAAGCAATCCAGAATTTGCCTCCGCCGAAGAATAAGAAAGAAGTGATGAGTTTATTAGCCAGATTGAATTATATCAGTAGATTTATTGCCCAGTTGACGTCAACTTGTGAGCCCATTTTCAAATTGTTAAAGAAAGATGCTGTGGTAAATTAGACTGATGAATGCCAAGAAGCCTTTGACAAGATTAAGGAATATTTGGCCAATCCTCCAGTATTAGTTCCTCCAGAACCGGGAAGACCTCTGATCTTGTATTTGACTGTGCTAGATAATTTTTTTAGCTGCATACTGGGGCAGCATGATGAGACGGGAAAGAAAGAGCAAGCGATATATTACCTCAGTAAAAAGTTCAGATCATACGAGGTATAATATACTCAATTGGAGAGAACATGTTGTGCTCTAACAACAAGGTGGAAGGGGAAGTTGAAAAGGAGAAAGCGTCAGCTGAGTTACCAATGAAGAAGCCATCAGTGGTTGAGCCCGTGAAGGTAGTAGTGCCGGGAGCTAAGCCTTTGCTGACCGTAAAAGGAGCTTATGTGGAGCCTGTGGTTATCAAACCGGTGGTGTAGATGCCAGTCGTGAACACCAGGGCCATACCGTGGAACTATGATAAAGTTACAGTGATGTATAAGGGGAAGGACGTTAAAGGAGAAATCAACGAAACACATGGTTTAACTCGCTCCGGGCGATGCTTTGCCACGGAAGAACTAAGGAACACAAAAGTGGTAAAGGAGAACCCGACTTATGTGAAGAAGGCAGTTACTGAAGAGGAAGCGGAAGAGTTCTTGAAAAAGATGAAGGCTCAGGACTATTCAATAGTAGAGCAATTGAGAAAAACGCCCGCGCAGATTTCATTGTTATCATTGCTAATTCATTCTGATGAGCATAGGAAGGCGCTGATGAAAATTTTGAATGAAGACCATGTGCCTGAGAAGATTTCAGTATGCCATTTGGAGAAAATCAGGAACAAGATCTTTGAGACAAACAAGATAACATTTTCAGATAATGAGTTACCGCTTGAAGGAATGGAGCATAACAAAGCACTATATCTCACAGTCAAGTGTGAAGAATCTGTAGTTACCCATCTTCTGGTGGACAACGGGTCAAGTGCCAATATTTGACCACTCTCAACCTTGGGAAAGTTGAAGGTCAATCCTGATAGAATCCATCGGAACAGTGTATGTGTACGGGGTTTTGATGGAGGTGGCAAGAATAGTGTAGGGGATATTATACTGGAGATTACTATTGGACCGGTGGACTTCACTATGAAGTTCCAGGTGCTAGATGTTGCTGTTTCTTACAATCTTTTATTGGGACGTCCGCGGATCCACGCGGCAAAAGCTGTGCCATCCTCTTTGCATCAGATGGTAAAATTTGAATGGGAACAACAGGAGATCATAGAGCATGGAGAAGATGATGTCTGCAATGCTATCACACCATTCGAAGAAACTGAAGGTGATAAAGGCCCGTGGGTATATCAATTCATGGACAATGTGGTGGTGAATAAAATATCCGAAAGGAAAAACATGTCGATTCCCACAGTAGCTTCTACAACAGTGATGGTTGCTAAGGAAATGATAAGAAATGGTTTTTCACCGGGGAAAGGCTTAGGGGTAACTCTACAAGGTATAACACAGCCAATCCGCCTCCCCGAGCAGTAATGACACTTTTGGTTTGGGTTTTGAGCCAACCGTTACCGATATCCAAAGAGCCAAGAAAATGAAGAAGAAAAGTTGGTCCCTCCCAAAGCCTATTCCAAAACTATCCGATTCCTTTACCAGGCCTGGCACACGGAGACATCTGGCGACTGTTATGCCAAGTCGCACTGAAATAAAACTTGATGCGGAACTCCTAGCAAGGTTCGAGAGGCTATTTGAAGATGTGAATATGTTGGAGATGGGTGAGGGAACAAGTAAAATGGATGTTCAGTTCGTGGGACCCTGCATTGCGCTTAATAATTGGGAAGCTACTCCTCTTCCGATCAGGAGGGAGTTGTGGTAGTTAGCTTTAAATATTTCATTTCCCCAAAAGTTGTCTTGTTTTGTACAAATGTATTCAATGCTTGTTACCTTTTTGAAAAATCAATGAAATGCAATTTCTTTCCTTCTTCCATTTTTTGCCTTATTTTATTTTTTCTTCTTTTGTACAGTTCAATATTTGCTGATTCCATTGATAAGTCATGCATGAAGGATTCCCGGTCCGTTCTTGATAATCGAATAGTTATACAGAAAATTGAAAGTGAACATGAAGTAGAATATGAGGATGAGGAAATACTGGAGGAAATCAATAAAGATTTGAATCATTATGAGGAAAAACCCAAACCGAACTTAAATGAGACAGAATCCATTAACCTGGGAAGTGAGGAGAATGTCCGAGAAACAAAGATCAGTGTGCATTTGAGGCTTCCCTCAGAGAAGATTTAATCAAGTTGTTACATGAGTACAAGGACATATTTTCTTGGTCCTATGATGACATGCCCGGACTCAGTACCGATCTGGTGGTACATAAATTGCCCATTTATCCGAAATGCCGGCCAGTAAAATAGAAGCTATGAAAGTTTAAAACGGACATCAGTGTGAAAATAAAAGAAGAAGTTAATAAGCAATTTGAGGTGAAGGTCATATAGGTCACCAAATATCCCACCTGGTTAGCTAATGTTGTGCCAGTTCCAAAGAAGGATCGAAAAACCAGGGTGTGCGTTGATTACAGGGACCTTAATAAAGCGAGTCCAAAGGATGATTTTCCATTGCCAAACATCCATATACTGATCGACAATTGTACCAAGCATGAAATTGGTTCTTTTGTAGATTGTTATGCGGGTTTTCATTAGATCCTGATGGATGAAGAAGATGCAGAAAAGACGGCCTTTATCACGCCTTGGGGAACATATTGTTACACGGTGATGCCATTTGGGTTGAAGAATTCCGGAGCTACATATATGTGGGAAATGACCACTATGTTTCATGACATGATGCACCGAGAGATCGATGTATATGTAGACGATGTCATCATTAAGTCCAAATGCAATGTGACCATGTCAAAGATTTGAGAAAGTTTTTCCAGAGGCTCCGAAGATAAAATCTCAAGCTCAATCCAGCAGAGTGTGCTTTCGGGGTGCCTTCAGGAAAGTTACTAGGGTTTATAGTAAGCCGACGTGGTACTTAATTGGATCCGTCAAAGATAAAAGCAATCCAGAATTTGCCTCCGCCGAAGAATAAGAAAGAAGTGATGAGTTTATTCGGTAGGTTAAATTATATCAGCAGATTTATTGCTCAGTTGACATCAATGTGTGAGCCTATTTTTAAATTTTTGAAGAAAGATGCTACGGTAAATTGGACTGATGAATGCCAAGAAGCCTTTGACAAGATTAAGGAATATTTGGCCAATCCTCCATTATTAGTTCATCCAGAACCGGGAAGACCTCTGATCTTGTATTTGACTATACTAGATAATTATTTTGGCTGCGTACTGGGGCAGCCTGATGAGACAGGAAAGAAAAGCAAGCGATATATTACCTCAGTAAAAAGTTCACATCTCACGAGGTAAAATACACTCAATTGGAGAGAACGTGTTGTGCTCTAACGTGGGTTGCCCAAAAACTGAAGCATTACCTGTCAGCTTATACCACATATTTGATATCACGGTTGGATCCATTAAAGTATATATTTCAGAAGCCTATGCCTACAGGAAGACTTGCTAAATGGAAAATTCCGCTTACAGAGTTTGACATCATCTATGTAACACGTACGACAATGAAGGCGCAAGCAGTTGCAGATCATTTAGCAGAAAACCCAGTGGATGATGAGTATGAGCCGTTAAAAACATATTTTCCTGATAAGGAGGCAATAAATGTTGAAGAGGAAGAGCAAAATGATAAGCTAGGCTGGAGAATGTACTTCGATGGAGCCGTCAACAATAAGGGAGTTGGAATTGGAGCAATGCTTATTTCAGAAACAGGTCAGCATTATCCCGTTACCGCTCAACTTCGATTTTTCTGCACTAACAATATGGCTGAATATGAAGCATGCATTCTAAGATTGAGGATGGCGATATATATGGTTGTTCAAAAGATTTTGGTCATGGGTGACTCGGATCTCTTGATACATCAGATTCAAGGTGAATAGGAGACATGCTATTTAAAGTTGATACCTTATCGACAATGCCTGCATGAACTATCCCAGAGATTTCAATCTATAGAGTTCAAACACATCCCAAGAATGCACAATGAAGTAGCAGATGCTTTGGCCACATTATCCTCCATGTTGCACCATCCAGATAAAGCTTATGTAGATCCACTACAGATACAAGTTCGCGATCAAAATGCTTATTATTTCACCGTGGAAGAAGAACTTGATGGTGAGCCGTGGTATCATGATATCAAAGAATATTTGAGGATAGGAGGGTACCCAGAACAAGCCACTAGAGATCAGAAAAGGGATATAAGGCGATTGGAAAATGGATTTTTCCTCAGTGGAGGAGTAGTATACGAAAGAACACCAGATTTGGGGCTATTGAGAAGCATAGATGCGCAGCAAGCTGACACAATTATGGATGAGGTACATGCGGGAGCATGCAGACCTCATATGAGCGGATACATTTTAGCCAAGAAAATACTAAGGGCAGGATATTATTGGCTCACCATGGAGCGTGACTGTATTAGGTATGTAAGGAAATGCCATCAATGTCAAATACATGGAGATTTGATTAACTCTCTACCCTATGAGTTGCATACAATGTCTGCACCGTGGCCATTCGTTGTCTGGGGCATGGATGGCATTGGACCAATAGAGCCTGCAGCATCTAATGGGCACAGATTTATCTTGGTAGCAATTGATTATTTCACCAAATGGGTGGAGGCGAAGACATTTAAGGCAGTGACAAAGAAGGCGGTGGTGGATTTCGTGCATACAAATATCATATGTCGCTTTGGAATTCCTAATGTGATTATCACAGACAATGGGGCAAATCTGAACAGTCACCTCATGGTAGAAGCATGTCAAAAGTTCAAAATCCAGCATCGTAACTCTACACCTTACAGGCCCAAAGCGAATGGAGCAGTAGAGGCTGCGAATAAGAATATTAAGAAGATTCTTAGAAAAATGGTGGAAGAGTCCAAGCAATGGCATGAAAAACTACCGTTCGCTCTCATGGGTTATCGTACATCTGTACGTACTTCAATTGGTGCAACACCTTACTCATTGGTATATGGAACAGAGGCAGTTATACCTACAGAAATTGAGATACCTTCTCTTCGAATCATAGCTGAGGCTGAAATCGATAATGATGAATGGGTAAAAGCCCGATTAGAATAGTTGAATTTGATTGATGAGAAGAGGTTGGCAGCAGTTTTCCACGGATAATTATATCAGCAAAGAATGGACAGAGCATATATTAAGAAAGTACATCCGCTGAAATTTGAAGTGGGATAGTTGGTGCTGAGACGTATTTTGCCTCATTGGGCTGAAGCGAAAGGAAAATTTGCACCGAATTGGCAAGGACCGTTCATGGTATCATGGGTATTGTCCAATGGAGCTCTATATTTGACAGATGTTGAAGGATAATGTGTACAGACTGCTATCAACTCAGATGCAGTCAAGAGATATTATGTATGATTCCTTTTTCATTTGTACAATTGTGTCATAATTTTGGAATTGAAATGATGAAAGCATTTTATTCTCTATCCAAACACTTCATCCATTGACATCCCCATTAAGCCTTATTCGTTTTATTCTTTAATATCCCTCTCTCAGAATCATTCATGATGCAAGAAAAAGAAAAATGAATAAAAAAAGAAGAAAAAGAAAAAAAGAGACAAAAAAAAAGAGAAAAAAATGTAAATGCAAACAAAAGAAAAATGCATACAAAAGACAAAAGAAAATTAGGAAAAGTCAAGACGCAACAATGAATATGAACGTAGTCCGAACTACGTTTTGACTTGATCCCGAAAGGGTACGTAGGCAGCCTCACTAAGGTTCAGTCATGATAATAATGAGATCCAAGATTCCCCAAATATTGAAACTGGGCAAGAAGTTATGTTTATGATTCCGAGAGTTGTAAACATTTTTAAACCCTCGTTAAATTTTGAGCCTTTATACCCTTCTTTCTGAACCCATCCAAAAGCCACATTACGGTCCAAAGAAAGACCTTCTAATCAATTTCTAGGAAATGACAATACAATGAGAATAAGGAGAAACAGGGCATGGACAGTATCCGGTGGTTGAGAAATCAAAAGAATAAGAAGAAAAATAAAAAATAAGAGAGTTTTATTGGTGAAAATCTTAACCGAAAAAATGAGAGAGTCTTATTGGTGAAAACCTTAACCGACACCATAAGGCGATTGTGAGATTGAGAAAATAAAAAATGAGAGAGTCTTCTTGGTGAAAGCCTTAACCGGCACCATAAGGCAAAAGTGAGGAATATACTGTTGAAAGAAGAAAAACAGGAAAAATAAGATTGGTTTGGGATGAAGGAAAAGATGGAGTTAAGATAATGACAATTCGATTGGACAGACTGGGTCGGAATTTAAATACATGGCATGGTCAAAGGAATCAGCCGTCATACCCAGATAAGTTTTGTCCTTACTCCAAAATACCTCTACTCATTTTAATTCATATTTTTCTGCATTTCATTGATCAAAAAATCAGTTACCCATTGAAAGCTAACTACTGGCTTCTCATGATAAGAGGTGCAATAACACTGGGTCGAAAAGAAAATAATAAAGAAGAAGGGTGGCAATCAAAGCCAAAGAAAATGAAGAGAAAAGAGACAAAAAGAGAAAGCAGAAAGAGGATTACAAAGGAAAAGTTGAAGAAAATTGTCACAACCCAAACCCTGGTCGTGATGGCGCCCAACACAATGCTAGGCAAGCCCGACCATATTATCCCTTAAACCAGCCAGTTATTAATCAAATTAAACTTAAACAGCAAATGATCATATCTGGTGATAAGCGAAATGTAAAACATACAAAATACGGTCCCAACCATATCGTGGTGTCACGAGACTAAGCCTCTACAGAATAGCATCCTAATACAAACAAGTCTAGGCAAATAGGAAATCAACAAGATGGTAAAGAAGGAGAAAACAGGCTCTGCGGACGCTGGCAGCTACCTCGTAGTCTCCGCAAGAAGTAGATGTGTGCAGGCAACAACAACAACTCAACCGCTCTCAGGTACCTGTGAATCTGCACAAAAAGTGCAGGGGAGTGGGGTGAGTATATTTCAACTCAGTGAGTAACAATAATAAATAATAACTGAAAGTAAGAACTCCTGTGCTATCACTTAGCAGTTCTAAGGCAACCCTCACAGGTACGTCATCACTATGGTAGTACTCTAATCTCCAATCCACATTTATCTCTACAAGATTCCACGCTGATCCAACCCTCACTCGTACCCTTACGGTGTACGACCATCTCAATATATAAAGACACATACCTATGTCTAAAATGTATAAGTATTTAAGTAGTAATAGGATATGAATAGGTTTAATACTGCGGCGTGCATCCCGCTCCAATACATATACCGCTGCGGGCGCGCAGCCCGCTCCATTTAACGTCGACGGCGCTCACTGGGGGTGTATACGGACTTCGGAGGGGCTCCCTAGGCCCAAGCACTATAATACTGCGGCGTGCAGCACGATCCACACAAATATTACTGCGGCGTGCAGTCCGATCCAATATATATATGTATATATCTCTATACTTATACTGCTGCGGCGCGTAGTCCGATCCCATAATATACACTAGTGCTCACTGAGAATGTGTGCAGACTTAGACTCCAAAGGGGCTCCTACAGCCCAAGCGTAATAATACTGCGGCGTGCAGTCCGTCCCACATGTATATTACATGTATATTACTGCGACGTGCAGTCCGATCCAATATATATACTGTTGCGGCGTGCAACCCGATCCAATATAGGTATATATATAATACCTCATAATGGGTCCTCGAACCTATCTCAGTCAATATAGACCCGGCCTCTCAGGCTCACTCATCTAGAATAGGGAATTCCACCCTAGGTAGTATCTTTCAAAGTACACATCTAGTACGGCTCATATTATGCTATACACCTAGAGCTACGACTGAGTGTATGTTTCCAACATGATATAAGGGTCACCTAGCTCTATAGGTCCCCTAATGCTCTACAGATCGGCACAAGGTCCCAAACATGGCTATTAGTCCAATTGTACAGTTTTAACCTCATTAATAGTCATACAACACAGTATTCTATTAGCCGGGAGGGACTAAGTCCAAGTCCCTATTCACAATGACACCACACCCGTCACAAGACGCGTGTCTCAACACAATATAGCACTGTGAAGTGCTAGTACGGGGTTTCAAACCCTCAGTACATTATTTACTACTACCACTCACCTCGAACCGGTGGAAGGTTCAATCCGCCTTGCGCTTGCCTCGCAAATCAATCTCCTCGGATGCCAAATCTACTCAAAATCATAGGGAATGCATCAATATATGCTAATTTCACGCAATTCATTCAAAATAACCCAAATTGTATCAAAACCCACAAAGTTGTCAAAACCCGACTTTTGGTACGCTTCTCGAAAAATCACGAAAGTCACATATTCGGAACCCTCATCTCGATACGAGTCTAAGCATATCAATTTTACCAAATTCGGACTCCATTTGCCCATTCAAAACCTTGATTTTCTAAAGTTCAAGCCTAGGGCTAAATCTTCCATGAATCACTCCAAATTCCTCCATTTTCATGATATAATTGCATAATATTATCAATACTAATCATAGTTTAAGTCCATAGTTGATTACCCGATGATTTCCTTGAGTTTCTCTTCAAAATCGCCCAAATCGCCTCCTTAAGCCGAGACCCAAATGTGTGAAATGTTTCTGAAATTTTCTAACTTCCGATACATTAACTCACCGCGATTTTCGCTTTCTGCGGACCATTTTCCGCCCCCGCGAAACCGCTTTTACGACCAAATGGTCGCTTCGCGAACCCGGGCCTATTTGGCCATTTTTGCACCTCGCGATCCAAGGACCGCTCCCGCGGGTCCGCTCCTGGCGGAATTTCGTTCCGCTTCTGCGGGAACGTCCGCTGCGCTCCTCAGTCCGCTCCCGCGGACTCGCCTCGCGATCGACTTCCGCTTCCGCGGACTTCCCATCTCGCCTCCTGACCGCTGCGGTCTACTCTTCGCTCCCGCGACGTCGCCTCAGCGAACATATTTCCGCTTCTGCGAAGCCAAGCGCTCCCGCGCCCCCTCGTCCGCTTCGCGGACTCGCTCCTGCGCCCCCAATTCCGCAGGAGCGAAAACAACAGAACCAGAACACTTCCCCGCAATTTTCCACATTTTCTCCCGTTTAGCCATCCAAAAACACCCCGAGGCCCCCGGACCTCATCCAAACACACCAACACATGCTAATACCTTATTCGAACTTGCTCCAATCCTCAAAACACGTCTAACAACATCAAAACCCATAATTCACATCGAATTCAAGCCTAAATTCCTTAAAACATTCCGAATTACACAATCAATCAAAACCCGACTAAACAACGTCCGAATGATCTAAAAATTTGCGGACATATCCAAAATCACATAGCGAAGCTACTGCAACTGTCGGAATTCCATTCTGACCCCCGGATCAAAATCTCACCTACCGTTCGGATTTCGCCAAAATTCAAACTTAGCCAATTCAAGTCTATTTCTACACCGGACCTCCAAATTAAATTCCGATTGCTCCCCTAAGTCACAAATCACCTCCCGGAACTAACCAAATCATCAGAATTCGATTTCGAGCCCTCAAACCAAATAGTCAACTCCGGGTTGACTTTCCTTATTCAAGTTTCCTTCAAAAAGGCTATATGCCTCATTTTCAATCCAAATCACTCCTAACTCACCAGATAGACTCTAACACCGATATAAAAGCATAAAATATGTAATTACAACATAACGGGGTGGTAATTCCTGTGACGACAGGCCGGGTCGTCACATTAAAATATCCGATATGAAACGCTCATCCTCGAGCGGGTCAAGAATCATACCTGAAGACTGAAATAGCTGAGGGTATCTGCTATGCATCTCCTGCTCGACCTCCCAAGTAGCCTCCTCCACGGGCCGACCTCTCCACTGAACCTTAACTGATGCAATCTCCTTCGACCTCAATTTTCTTATCTAGCGACCCAAAATAGCAATAGGATCCACATCATATGATAGATCACCATGAAGCTGAATGGTACTGAAGTCTAATACATGAGACGGATTCCCGATGTACTTTCGGAGCATAAACACATGGAATACTGGATGAACGCTGGATAAGCTGGGTGGCAAGGCTAACTTATATGCCACCTCTCCAACTTTCCTGAGTATCTCAAAAGGGCCAATATACCTGGGACTCAACTTTTATTTCTTCCCGAACCTCATGACACCCTTCATGGGTGAAACCTTCAGCAACACCCTATCACCAACCATGAAAGACAACTCTCGAACTCTATGGTCCGCATAACTCTTCTGGCGAGACTGTGCTGTGCGAAGCCTCTTCTGGATCAACTTTGCTCTATCCAGAGCATCCTAGACTAACTCAGTCCCTATCAATCTATCCTCACCAGGCTCAAACCATCCGACGGGAGATCTACACCGTCTGCCATACAATGCCTCGTACGGGGCCATCTGAATACTCGACTGGTAACTGTTGTTGTAGGAAAACTCAGCAAGTGGCAAGAACTCATCCCATGAACCACCAAAGTCAATCACACTCGCCCGCAACATATCCTCCAGGATCTGGATAGTGCGCTCCGACTGCCCGTCTGTCTGGGGGTGAAATGTGGTGCTCAACTCAACCCGCGTACCCATCTATCGCTGAAATGCTCTCCAAAACTAAAAAGTGAACTGATTGCCTCGGTTAGATATAATAGACACTGGGACCCCGTGGAACCTGACATTCTCCCGAATAAAGATCGCCGCCAACCGCTCCGATGAGTAAGTAGTGCTAACTGGGATAAAATGTGCTGACTTGGTCAGCCGATCAACAATCACACATACAGAATCAAACTTCCTCGCTGTCCGAGGGAGTCCAATAACAAAATCCATGGTGATCCTCTCCCATTTCCACTCGGGAATGACCATACGCCGAAGAACACCGCCCGGTCTCTGATGCTCATACTTGACCTGCTGGCAGTTGAGGCACTTAGCTACATGCCTAACAATATCCATCTTCATTCTCCTCCACTAGTAGTGTTGTCTCAAGTCTTGGTACATCTTTGCGGCACCTGGGTGAATAGAGTACCGCGAACTGTGTGCCTCCTCAAGTATCAACTCCCGCAAACCATTAACATTGGGCACGCATATACGGCCCTGCATCCTCAGAACACCATCACTGTCGATAGTCACATCTCTAGCATCATTATGCTGCACTCTGTCCTTAAGGACAAGCAAATGTGGGTCATCATACTGTCGCTCCATGATGCGATCATATAAGGAAGATCGAGAAACAACACAAGCAAACACTCGACTCGGCTCCGAAATATCTAATCTCACTAGCCGATTGGCTAGGGCCCGAACATCATAAGCAAATGGCCTCTCCCCAACTGGGATGAAAGCTAGGCTGCCCATACTAACCGCCTTCCGACTCAAGGCATCGGCCACCACATTGGCCTTCCCCGGATGATACAAAATAGTGATGTCATAATCCTTAAGCAACTCCAACCACCTCCGCCGTCTCAAATTAAGGTCCTTCTGTCTTAATAAGTGCTGAAGGCTGCGATGATCCGTGAACACCTCACATGAGACACCATACAGGTAATGTCTCCAAATCTTCAAAGCATGAACTATAGCTGCTAGCTCCAAATCATGAACAGGGTAGTTCTTCTCGTGGGGCTTCAACCGACGAGAAGCATAAGCAATGACCCTACCCTCCTGCATCAACACACAACCAATGCCAACTCCCGAGGCATCACAATACACAGTATAAGGATCTGAAGCTGACGGCAGAATCAAGACTGGTGCTGTGGTCAGTGCTGTCTTGAGCTTCTGAAAGCTCTCCTCGCACTCCTCGGACCATAAGAAAGGAACACCCTTCTAAGTCAATCTAGTCAAGGGTGAAGCAATAGATGAGAATCCCTGAACGAATCGGCGATAATACCCTGCCAATCCCAGAAAGCTACGGATCTCAGTAACTGAGGTCGGTCTGGGCCAACTCTGCACTGCCTCGACCTTCCTCGGATCTACCCGAATACCATCACAGGACACCACGTGCCCTAAGAATGCCACGGACTCAAGCCAGAACTCACATTTGGAGAACTTAGCATACAACTTCTCCTCTCTCAATCTCTGCAACACAATACTCAAGTGCCGAACATGCTCCTCCTGGCTACGAGAGTAGACTAGTATGTCATCAATGAATACGATCACAAATGAATCAAGATACGGCCTGAATACACTGTTCATCAGATGCATAAATGCTGCTGGGGCGTTGGTCAGCCCAAAAGACATCACAAGGAACTCATAGTGACCATATCTGGTCCGGAATGCAGTCTTCATAATGTCAGACTCTCTAATCTTCAGCTGATGGTAGCCTGAACGAAGATCAATCTTCGAGAACACCCTAGCTCCCTGGAGCCGATCAAATAAATCATCAATACGAGGCAGAGGATACTTATTCTTCACTATTACTTTGTTTAGCTGCCTGTAGTCAATACACATTCTCATAGAGCCATCTTTCTTCTTAACAAACAGGACCGGTGCACCCCACGGTGACACACTCGGCCGAATGAACCCCTTATCTAGGAGTTCCTGGAGCTGCTCTTTCAATTCCTTCAACTCAGCTGGTGCCATCCGATACGGAGGAATAGAAATAAGCTGAGTGCCTGGCACCAAATCGATACCAAAATCAATATCCCTGTCCGGCGGCATGCCCGGCAGGTCTGAGGGAAACACATCCGGAAAGTCTCGCACAATGGGAACAGAATCAATACTGGGAGTCTGGGCCTCGACCTCCCGCACAAATGCTAAATAAGAGAGACATCCCTTCCCAACCATTCGTTGGGCCTTGAGGAAAGATATTACCCTGCTAGGTATATACTCAATCGTGCCTCGCCACTCGATCCTCTGAATACCCGGCATAGCCAAGGTGACTGTCTTAAAATGACAGTCCAGAATAGCATGACATGGAGATATCCAGTCCATGCCCAATATAACATCAAAATCAATCATGCTGAGAAGCAACAGGTCCACTCGGGTCTCCAGACCCCCAATAGTGACCAAACAGGACCGATATACGTGGTCCACAACAATAGTATCCCCTACCGGGGTAGATACATGCATTGGCAGCTCAAGACTCCCTCGGGTCGTGCCCAAACGAGGAGCAAAATATGTAGACACATAAGAATAAGTAGAACCGGGATCAAACAATACCGAGGTATCTCTCGTGCGTACCGAAATAATACCCGTGATAACCGCATCGAAGCAACGACCTCGCATCGACCCCGAAAAGCATAGCACTTAGCCTGTTCGCTGATCGGCCTCTCCCCCGAGGGCGACCCCTAGCCGTTCCGACCCTCACCCCTAGCCGGCGGGCCGGGTGGAAGTAGAAGGACTAGATGACGAGGGTTGCCCCCTCTGCTGATAAGATCCGGAAACAAGACGGGGACACTCCCCACGGTGGTGCCCAAACTCTCCGCACTCATAGCAACTCCCCGATGCTGGGGACTGAGACTGATAAGGACCTCTGGCGCTGGAGTGGCCAGCTGATGAACTAGGTCGAGATGAACCCCGAGCAGATAGGGCCCGTGAAGAACTCCGAGCCGGCATGGCACTAGGGATGGCCGGCTCCGTGTCGAACCCCGATAACCCCGTCTAGAAGCACCATCCGCGACGATCGGAGCGACCCGACCGCGAAGATCTAAAGGAGCGACCTCCGCACCGCCGACTCGGCCTCTCGCTCAAGGACAACTATTCGCTCCTCGAGGCCTCTTGGCCTCCTCTCATCCCGCTCTCTCTGCGACGATCCGTCTCTATGTCGCGAGCAATATCCACAAGCATCCTCGAATGTACGACTCAAAACCCTCTCCCAAGTCATCAGAATACGAATGGGATAAATGAGGCCGTCCACGAAGCACCCAATTCTCTCTTACGGAATGAACCAACCACGGTGCATATCTGGACAACTCTGTAAACCTGATCTCATACTCTGACACTGACATGTCCCCCTGACGGAGACCCTCAAACTGCCTACGCATCTCCTCTCTCTGAGATCGAGGCACCCATTTCTCCAAGAACATAGTGGAAAACTCCGGCCATGATAGTGGTGCTGCCCCTGCCGGCCTGCGGCGCTCATAAGCCTCCCACCAAGCGAAGGTTGGCCCCTAAAACTGAAAGGTAGTGAAAGATACCCCACTGGACTCCAATATCCCTGCTGTACGAAGCATCCGACGACACTTATCCAGAAAACCTTGGGCGTCCTTGCCCGGAGCACCAGTGAACACTGGAGGAGATAACCTGGTGAACCTCTCGAGACGACGCTGCTCATCGTCTGTCATAGCTGGGACCCTGTCCCCCTGAATCTGATCTGCTGGCTGAACCGGAACCACAGGCTGAACTGGAGGAGCCTACGGCGTTCGTAGGTCCCCGCACTCCCGGCTCGGGAGTGCGTACTGCAGGGGTTTGATGACCACCCCTATCCCCGATGCAGCTGCTGCAGTAGTAACTGAAACCGCCTGTGCTAGGCCAGTGCAGACTGCTAGTATTTGAGCCAAGGTCTCCTGTAGACCCGGTATGACAATGGGCACAGCTGGTGCCTGATCTGGTGCTGCTAGCACCTCTGCAACTGGGGGCTGTGGGTCAGCTGCCCTAACTCCGCCATGACCACGGCCACGTCCTCGGCCTCTAGCAGGTGGTAGTGGTGGTCATCCTCCACGTCCGGATGATCGAGTTCTCGCCATCTGCGAGAGAATAGAATCTCAAAGTTCAGTTCAAGTCAAAAGTAATCGCACGACAAGAATTCCAAGAATTTAAAACTTTTCCTAAAAGGTTTGCAGCCTCCCGAGGATAAGTACAGGCATCCCCGTACCGATCCACGAGACTCTACCAACCGGCTCATGACTCATGAGACCTGTTAACCTAGGCTCTGATACCAACTTGTCACGACCCAAACCCTGGTCGTGATGGCGCCCAACACAATGCTAGGCAAGCCTGACCATATTATCCCTTAAACCAGCCAGTTATTAATCAAGTTAGACTTAAATAGTAAATGATCATATCAGGTGATAAGCGAAATGTAAAACATAGAAAATACGGTCCCAACCATATCGTGGTGTCACGAGACTGAGCCTCTACAGAATAGCATCCTAATACAAAAAAGTCTAGGCAAATATGAAATCAACAAGATGGTAAAGAAGGAGAAAACAGGCTCTGCGGACGCTGGCAGCTACCTCGTAGTCTCCGCAAGAAGTAGATGTGTGCAGGCAGCAACAAAAACTCAACCGCTCTCGGGTACCTGTGAATCTGCACAAAAAGTGCAGGGGAGTGGGGTGAGTATATTTCAACTCAGTGAGTAACAGTAATAAATAATAACTGAAAGTAAGAACTCCTGTGCTATCACTTAGCAGTTCTAAGGCAACCCTCACAGGTACGTCATCACTATGGTAGTACTCTAATCTCCAATCCATATTTATCTCTACAAGATTCCACGCTGATGCAACCCTCACTCGTACCCTTACGGTGTACGACCATCTCAATATATAAAGACACATACCTATGTCTAAAATGTATAAGTATTTAAGTAGTAGTAGGATATGAATAGGTTTAATACCGCGGCATGCATCCCGCTCCAATACATATACCGCTGCGCTGCGCAGCCCGCTCCATTTAACGTCGACGGCGCTCACTGGGGGTGTATACAGACTTCGGAGGGGCTCCCTAGGCCCAAGCACTATAATACTGCGGCGTGCAACCCGATCCACACATATATTTCTGCGACGTGCAGTCCGATCCAATATATATATTTATATTTATATATCTATACTACTGCGGCACGTAGCCCGATCCCATAATATACACCAGTGCTCACTGAGAATGTGTGCAGACTCAGACTCCGAAGGGTCTCCTACAGCCCAAGCGCAATAATACTGCGGCATGCAGTCCGTCCCACATGTATATTGCATGTATTTTACTGCGGCGTGCAGTCCGATCCAATATATATACTGCTGCGGCATGCAGCCCGATCCAATATAGGTATACATATAATACCTCATAATGGGTCCTCGACCCTATCTCAGTCAATATAGACCCGGCCTCTCAGGCTCACTCAGCTAGAATAGGGAATTCCACCCTAGGTAGTATCTTTCAAAGTACACATCTAGTACGGCTCATATTATGCTATACAGCTAGAGCTACGGCTGAGTGTATGTTTCCAACACGATATAAGGGTCACCTAGCTCTATAGGTCCCCTAATGCTCTACAGATCGGCACAAGGCCCCAAATATGGCTATTAGTCCAATTGTACAGTTTTAACCTCATTAATAGTCATACAACACAGTATTCTATTAGCCCGGAGGGACTAAGTCCAAGTCCCTAATCACAATGACACCACGCCCGTCACAAGACGCGTGTCTGAACTCAATATAGCACTGTGAAGTGCTAGTACGGGGTTTCAAACCCTCAGTACATTATTTACTACTACCACTTACCTCGAACCGGTGGAAGCTTCAATCCGCCTTGCGCTTGCCTCGCAAATCAATCTCCTCGGATGCCAAATCTGCTCAAAATCATAGGGAATGCATCAATATATGCTAATTTCACGCAATTCATTCAAAATAACCCAAATTGTATCAAAACCCACAAAGTTGTCAAAACCCGACTTTTGGTACGCTTCTCGAAAAATTATAAAAGTTACATATTCGGAACCCTCATCTCGATACGAGTCTAAGCATATCAATTTTACCAAATTCAGGACTCCATTTGCCCATTCAAAACCTTGATTTTCTAAAGTTCAAGCCTAGGGCTATATCTTCCATGAATCACCCCAAATTCCTCCATTTTCATGATATAATTGCATAATATTATCAATACTAATCATAGTTTAAGTCTATAGTTGATTACCTGATGATTTCTCTTGAGTTTCTCTTCAAAATCGCCCAAATTGCCTCCTTAAGCCGAGACCCAAATGTGTGAAATGTTTCTGAAATTTTCTAACTTCTGATACACTTAACTCACTGCGATTTTCGCTTCTGCGGACCATTTTCCGCCCCTGCGAAACCGCTTCTGCGACAAATGGTCGCTTCTGTGAACCCAGGCCTATTTGGCCATTTCCGCACCTGCGATCCAAGGATCGCTCCTGCGGGTCCGCTCCTGCGGAATTCCTTCCGCTTCTGCGGGAACGTCCGCTTCTGCGGGAACGTCCGCTTCTGCGATCAAGAGTCCGCTCCTGCGGACTCGCCTTTGCGATCGACCTTCCGCTTTTGCGGACTTCCCATCTCGCCTCTTGACCGCTTCTGCGGTCTACTCTTCACTCCTGCGACGCTGCCTCAGCGGACATTTTTCCGCTTCTGCGAAGGCAAGCGCTCCTGCGCCCCCTCATCCGTTTATGCGGACTCTCTCCTGCGCCCCCATTTCCGCAGGAGCGAAAACAACAGAAACAGAACACTTCCCTGCAATTTTCCATATTTTCTCCCGTTTAGCCATCCAAAAACACCCCGAGGCCCCCGGGACCTCATCCAAACACACCAACACATCCTAATACCTTATTCGAACTTGCTCCAATCCTCAAAACACGTCTTACACCATCAAAACCCATAATTCACATCGAATTCAAGCCAAAATTCCTTAAAACATTCCGAATTATACAATCAATCAAAAACCCGACTAAACAACGTTCGAATGATCTGAAAATTTGCGCACATATCCAAAATCACATAGCGAAGCTACTGCAACTGCCGGAATTCCATTCTGACCCCCGGATCAAAATCTCACCTACCATTCGGATTTCACCAAAATTCAACCTTAGCCAATTCAAGCCTATTTCTACACCGGACCTCGAAATTAAATTCCGATTGCTCCTCACAAATCACCTCCCGGAACTAACCAAATCATCAGAATTCGATTTCGAGCCATCTAACCAAATAGTTAACTCCGGGTTGACTTTCCTTATTCAAGTTTCCTTCAAAAAGGCTATATGCCTCTTTTTCAATCCAAATCACTCTTAACTCACCAGATAGACTCTAACAATGATATAAAAGCATAAAACATGTAATTGCAACATAACGGGGTGGTAATTTCCGTGACGACGGGCCGGGTCGTCACAAAAATCTAGCAAAGGGTAGCGGAGCAAAATAAAGCAAGAAGAAACAGGCAATGGGAGCAATGTCAACAAAATGCCAGTTGCCAACATTTTATAACTAATAAGATTGTTCACTGATTTAGATAGGAACAAAAAGATCCAAATTCTCACTAATCACTTTAAAGTGAATGTGACCAATGTGGAATAGAAAAACACAAAAAGAAATACAGCAATAAAAGGAGGAATCCGCAGAGGAGGACTCATTTAGTCATCAAGAAACCTACCCAAAAACAACAAAGAATGTATTATCTGATCAAAACTTATGCCCCATTTATCAAACTGAGGGAATATTTTCTGCATTTTATTTTCATGCATCAGGCGCCCACCTGGATAACAAGGGAATATTTTCTGCATTTTCATTTTCATGCATCAGGCGCCCACCTGGATAACAAGGGAATATTTTTTCATTAATAAAATCATAGGTCCAACTCAATCTAGTTGTGACGACCCAAAGGGTCATCACTTATTTTATTAATCATTTCGAGCTTCCGAGGCCTTGAAAACCTCATTCTATGTTGCCTCGATTTACGTGCACGATCCGAGCATGTAGCCGGAAAGATTTTGTGATAGAAAATATGAATTCTATGAGAAATTTGGATAAAAATGATATTAATATTGATATGGTTGACTTCGGTCAACATTTTTGGTAAACGGATCCTGACCCGAGATTGGATGGTCCCGAGAGGTCCGTAGGAAAATATGGGACTTGGACATGCGTCCGGAGTCGAATTCCGAGGCTTAGAGCCCAAGTTATGAATTTTTCTATGAAATTGTTTTTGATGTAATTGTTAAAGGAAATGAATTAATTGGTATCTGGCTCGTATTTTGGTTCCGACGCCCGGTACAAGTCTTAAATATTATATATGTGATTTCTGTAAAGTTTGGTGACATTCGGATGTCGTTTGAGATGTTTTGGACCTTGAGTTCCAAGTTAGGAAGTTTTGAAAACCAAAAGTATGAAAATCATGAATTTGAGGCTTGATTTGATGAAAACGATGTGATATTGGCGATGTGATCGCACGAACAAGTTCATAATGTGTTTTTGAGGTTGTGTACATGTTTGGTTCGGAGCCCGGGGGCTCGGGTAAAGATTTGATAGGCCGTTGGATGAAATTCTGAATTTTTGCACCGCTGGTTTTTCACCCAGCTGTTGGCTTCGCAATTGCGAAGTATTTCTCGCAATTGCGAAGGGGGCAGTACAAGGCAGGGCTCGCAAATGCGAACCCTGATCGCAAATGCGAAACCCCTCATGCCCAGCCTTGTTCGCAAATGCGAACAATTGTTCGCAAATGCGAAAGTCCCCGGGGCCTGCCTATGTTCGCAAATGCAAACAAAAGTTCGCAAATGCGAACATTCCCTATACTGCCTGTGTTTGCAAATGCGAACCATTGTTCGCAAACGCGAACACTGCCCAATACCGCCTATGTTCGCAAATGCGAACATTAGTTCGCAAATGCGAACACTCCCTTTTTCTGCCAGAGTTCGCAAATGCGAACAAATGTTCGCAAATGCGAACTTCCCAGCCTTAGCTTATTTTTCAAAACTCCAGAAATTGGTCGGGGTTCGCAATTGCGAACCCATGTTCGCAAATGCGAACACAGAGACCCGTAAAACACGATTTTCAGTCCATTTCTTCACTTTTTACAAAACAAAAACACCCATTTGCGATTCTTCACGGATTCCTTCTTCATCAAAACAATTGTAAGTCACTTTTTACTTAATTCTTTCAATTCCTAACATCATTAAACATGTTTTTCAATAGAAATCAAAGGTTTTCATGGTAGAATTTCTTGTTTTGTTAGAATATAGGGTTTTTCATAAATTGGGAAATTGGACCTCGAATTGAGGTCCGATTTTGAAACAAATCATATACATGAACTCGTGGGGGGATGGGTAACCGGATTTTGGTCCTAACCCCGAGTTCCGACCATGTGGGCCCGGGGTTGAAATTCACTATTCCGGGCAGAATGTTGTAAAAGTGGTATTTGGTCTTAAGAATTAGTTTGTTGAGTAGTATTGATGATATTAAATCAATTGTGTATAGATACGGTTGGATTGGAGCCAAATTTGAAAGAAAAAGACATTTCCACGGATTGAATTGTTCATAAACATTCGAGGTAAGTGTTTGTTCTATCCTAGCTTGAGGGAATAGGATTATGTGTTATGTGTTATGTGATCGAGTGCGGTGTATGGGATGTGGTGATGAGCATCTATACACTGGCGTCTAGTATGACCGTGAGTCGTTGGAAAATGATTATTTTGAGATATATTACAGATGGATTGTTATTGTTCTCCCTTGTCGGGACTTGTTGTGAAGATGATTATTGATTGCCCTTGTTGGGACGGTTTATGAATTACTGCTTCTTTCTTTGCCCTTAACTGTGATTGTTATTTGGGTGAGGAAGAGTGATAATGCACGAAGGGTGATGCCGTGCCATGTTTATTTATTTATGCACGAAGGTTAATGCCGTGCCATGTTTTATTGATTATGCACGAAGGATCATGCCGTGCCCTGTTATTGAACCATGTACGAAGGATCATGCCGTACTATGGATGCGAGGATGAGAGTAAAAGCACGAAGGGTGATGCCGTGTACTTTATTTGCTTATTTGGTGAGGATGAGAGTAAAAGCACGAAGGGTGATGCCGTGCAACCGCTTGCTATTCCTTGACTTGATATTACTTGTGTTTACATTATACTTTGTTTTTCCTTGTGAATTTATTAACTGTTGTTAATTGTTGAATTCTTTGAGATATTCCTTATTGTGTTATTACCTGGTTATTTCTTGTTATTCCGTGGTATACATATATATTGAATTGCACAGGTTTATGTGGGTGTCTGGTCCTAGGCTTGTCACTACTTCGCCGAGATAGGCCAGGCACTTACCAGCACATGGGGTCGGTTGTGCTGATACTACACTTCTGTGCGTTTTTGCACAGGTCCAGGTTACGATCAGGAGCAACAGCAGCCGTAAATCGATTGCGTGGGAGTTGATCATATTTGAGACCGAGGTAGCTTGCAGACGTCCGCAGGCCCGGCGTCTCTCTCTTTATTTATGTTATTAGCCGTAGTCTCTTTGTTCCGAGACAAACAGAATTATGTTATATTTCCTTCAGACTTTTATATGTAGTATTCCATAGTAGTTCGTGAGTTGGTGACTCCACGTCTTGGGTAGAGGATTTTAGTATGATTTTCACTTTGTAATTAGTTATTTCTATTTCGATAAAGTATTCCGCATTTATTTAATGAAAATTTTGTTAAAAATAGGATAGTATGAATACAGTGGCTTGCCTAGCTACCACGATAGGCGCCATCACGATCCCGATGTTGGGGAAAAATCCGGGTCGTGACAATAACAAGGGAATATTTTTTGCATTTTCATTTTTCATGCATCAGGCGCCCACCTGGATAACAAGGGAATATTTTCTGCATTTTCATTTTTCATGCATCAGTCACTCACCTGGATAACAAGGGAATATTTTCTGCATTTGCATTTTTCATGCATGGGGCGCCCACCTGGATAACAAGGGAATATTTTTTGCATTTTCATTTTCATGCATAAGGCGCCCACCTGGATAACAAGGGAATATTTTCTGCATTTTCATTTTCATGCATCAGGCGCCCACCTAGATCACAAGGTAATATTTTCTTGCATTTTCAGTTTTCATGCATCAGGCGCCCACCTGGATAACAAGGGAATATTTTCTGCATTTTCGTTTTCATGCATCAGGCGCCTACCTGGATAACAAAGGAATACATTTCGGCAATTTTAATTTATGTTCATGCGCCCACTTGTATAACAAGGGAATACATTTATGCAATTTTAATTTCTGTTCAGGCGCCCACATGACACATGAAAAGCCCACATTGGGGCAGATGAAAACGTTTTCGTTGTTTTTGTTTTTGTTTTAACAGGTATCAACCTGGAAGCAAGAAACACAATTGGAAGTCACACCAAAGGGATGGAAACCGTATGTCATAAACAAAATAATCAAAAATCAACAAAAAGAAGGATGCAAATAAAAGAGCGGCATAAGATGTGGGAAAGCAAAGAAGAAATATAAGACAAGGAATAGAATGGAATTATTGTAATTCATAGGATCATAGCTTAGAATATCTTCTTTATTTTTCATTTTATCCCCGGTGTAACAAGGAGTTAGTCAGTGATTATAGAAACAGTAGTAGAAGCAGCAAAGTCTTGGTAGTTTCAAACTGTCAGACCTTCCCGAACTACACTGACCTGATTCCTGTTTAGCCCAGAATATGTAGGCAACCTCTGAGGCAGGGTGTGGTCAAAATGGTTTCTAAATGCTTCTTACGGAATATGACAGTGGACAAAAATCTCTTATTACTGCTGGCTTGTCTTCGCACTGAAACTCTTCGTGTTCTCGAGCAAAGAGGGGCAGCTGTGAGCACGTGATTTTTGCCCTAAGCAAACAAATTCTATTATTAAAAATAAATAAGATCTTTGATGTGCAATTATGTGTTTAGTTGAAATAAACTGTGTGATTGTGATTGAAACAATTTGAAATTAAAAACTAAAAAAAGAGTTAATTAGAAAATGTCACAAAAAAGGAAAATTAAAGAAAATTAACAAAAATACCAGAAAATTAAAGAAAATAAAAATATCATAAAAATACCAGAAAAATTAGAAAAAAGGAAAATAAAAGAGAATTAACAATTGAAAATTAATACAAAAAGAAAAAACAAAATACAAAAGAAAAATACCAAGGAAATAATTAAATACAAAAGAAAATACACAAAAATACAATAAAATTGGGGCAAATTCAGGCCCAAAGTGTAAATAGCCCAAAGGAAATATGCCATCCATTCCAATTGCTAAATGAAACAACGACGTAGAGGGCTGCTAAATCTTAGCCATTGAGATATTGATCCAACGGACCATGTGAGGCGGTGTGAATATAAACGAAATGGCGTCATTAATAGATTAAATCTTGGTCGTCCAAATAAGTTGATCATACAGATGCTATTGAGTCTCTATAAATAATTAAACAACGTAGCTTTAAGAATCAATCATGGCCGTCCATATCTGAAGATCCAACGGAGGCCAGACAATCACTCATTTAATCAAACGACGGCTTCTAAGGATAATTAATCCTGGCCGTTGATAAAAAATGATCCAAAGGCCAGGAACGCCCAAGCCCAAGGGAGTATATAAACCCTGTCTCTACATTTAAAGACCAAATCAATAGCCACATTCACAAACCCTAGCCGCCGGTCTTTCTTCTCCCTCATCTTCTTTATCGTCTCCAATGGAGACTGGCCAGAATCCATGGCCATTTCCGACCACAAACAACGTCAAACCTCTCTTCCTTCTCTCTTTCTCACCAAAACCACCCTTAAAACCTAGAAAACCAGAAAAAAACCCTACCTTCTTGAAAGTCCGGTCACCGGAGCCTTTGCCGGTGACCTTCAACTTATGACTTTGTCTCCCAAATTAACACCCTAGGACCACTATGAGGGGATCCTTTACCCTATCTAGTTAGTTTCCTTCGAATCACCCTTTAAATGTTCGAATCTTCCAAATAAGTTCGCCAGAACCCTACCTCCGGCGAACACCCAAACACAACCCAGCCCAAATACACTCCAAAAACACCTAGAACACCCTTCCCCCACCAAAAACCCCAAAATAGACTCATTTGAGGAAAATCTGAAAAAATCAGACTTCAAGTCTTTGAAACCTTGAAGCTTGGAAAAAGAAAAGAAAAAGAAAAGAAAAGAAAGAAAGGAAATAAAGAAGAATAAAGAGAGAACATGAGACAAATCCTGCAAGCTAAGTTCCTTGCCTTCTGTGCTTTCATCTTAAGTTCTTCTTTTTGCATGTTTTCTGTTTATTTGCCTTCTTTGTTTTCTATCTCTGGCATGTTTTCTGCTTATTTCATCTTCTAATTTCTCTGTATTGAATTTCTTGCATATTTTATGTTTATTTGTCTTCAAAAGACTTCTGTATATAATTCTAGCATGTTTTTGACTGTTCGTCTTTTAAATCTTCTAAGATTTCTGTACATAGTCTTTAGCATATTCTTGATTGTTAGTCTTATGAGGATTTCAATCATTAGCTTATTATAATCTCACCTATCTTGATCTTTACACGTAACTGATATGTTTAGCTCCTTAGGGTTTTCTATAAGCCAACACATGAATCTGATGTGAATATGTTTCTTTATGTTTGATTTGTTCACTGTGCCTAAGTCTGAAATTACAATTTAGTTAATTGGGATTCAACCATTATCAAATTTTCCTCTGAGTTTTGGTTAATTGATGAATGATTTTTGATTGGGTCTATGCAAAACGACATAAATTGGCTATATTTATAATGGATTCATATGTTAGACTATGATAAATTCTATTGTGCTTTGTGGCATTGGTTATAGCTGTAAAGACAAGTTAGTTAGTAATCTGGCTATTAATGAAATAACTTGGGACTGTGTAATTAGTCTGGCTATTCCTAGAACATTTGTCACGACCCAGATTTTCCCCCAACATCGGGATCGTGATGGCGCCTACTCGTGGTAGCTAGGCAAGCCACTGTATTCATACTATCCCGTTTTTAACACAATTTTAATTAAATAAATGCGGAATACTTTATCGAAATGGAAATAACAAATCACAAGGTGAAAATCATACCGAAATCCTCTACCCAAGACGTGGAGTCACCAACTCACGAACTACTATGGAATACTACACATAAAAGTCTCAAGGAAATATAACATAATTCTGTTTGTCTCGGAACAAAGAGACTACGGCTAATAACATAAATAAAGAGAGAGACGCCGGGCCTGCGGACGTCTGCAAGCTACCTCGGTCTCAAATGTGATCAACTCCCACAAAATCAATTTACTGCTGCTGCTGCTGCTCTTGATCGTAACCTGGACCTGTGCAAAAACGCACAGAAGTGTAGTATCAGCACAACCGACCCCATGTGCTGGTAAGTGCCTGGCCTATCCCGGCGAAGTAGTGACAAGCCTAGGACCAGACACTCACATAAACCTGTGCAATTCAATATATATATATATATGTGTACCACAAAATAACAAGAAATAATCAAGTATTAACACAATAAGGAATACCTTAAAGAATTCAACAATTAATCACAGTTAATAATTCCACAAGGAAAAACAAAGTATAATGTAAACACAAGTAATATCACTTCAAGAAATAGCAAGCAGTTGCACGGCATCACCCTTCGTGCTTTTACTCTCATCCTCACCAAATAAACAAATAAAGTACACGGCATCACCCTTCGTGCTTTTACTCTCATCCTCACATCCATAGTACGGCATGATCCTTCGTACATGGTTCAATAACGGGGCACGGCATGATCCTTCGTGCATAATCAATAAATAAACATGGCATGATCCTTCGTGCATACTCAATAATAGGGCACGGCATGATCCTTCGTGCATAATCAATAAATAAACATGGCACGGCATTAACCTTCGTGCATAAATAAATAAACATGGCACGACATCACCCTTCGTGCATTATCACTCTTCCTCACCCAAATAACAATCACAGAGTTAAGGGCAAAGAAAGAAACAGTAATTCATAAACCGTCCCATCAAGGGAAATCAATAATTATCTTCTCAACAAGTCCCAACAAGGGAGAACAATAACAATTCATCTGTAATATATCTCAAAATAATCATTTTCCCACGACTCACGGTCATACTAGACGCCAGTGTATGGATGCTCGTCACCACAGCCCATACACCGCACTCGATCACATAACACATAACACATAACACATAATCCTATTCCCTCAAGCTAGGATAGAACAAACACTTACCTCGAATGCTTATGAACAATTCAATCCGTGGGAATGTCTTTTCTTTCAATTTGGCTCCAATCCAACCGTATCTATACACAATTGATTTAATATCATCAATTCTACTCAACAAACTAATTCTTAAGACCAAATACAACTTTTACAACATTCTGCCCGGGAATAGTGAATTTCAACCCCGGGCCCACATGGTCGGAATTCGGGGTTAGGACCAAAATCCGGTTACCCATCCCCCACGAGTTCATGTATATGATTTGTTCCAAAATCGGACCTCAATTCGAGGTCCAATTCCCCAATTTATGAAAAACCCTATTTTCTATCAAAAACAAGAATTCTACCATGAAAATCATTGATTTCTTATGAAAAACATGTTTAATGATGTTAGGAATTGAAAGAATTAAGTAAAAAGTGACTTAAAATCGTTTTGATGAAGAAGAAATCCTTGAAGAATCGCAAATGGGTGTTTTGGTTTTGTAAAATGTGAAGAAATGATTGAAATTCGTGTTTTTCAGGTCTCTGTGTTCGCATTTGCGAACATGGGTTCGCAATTGCGAACCCCGACCAATTTATGGAGTTTGAAAATTAAGCTAAGGGTGGGAAGTTCGCATTTGCGAACATTTGTTCGCATTTGCGAACAGTTCGCATTTGCGAACTAATGTTCGCATTTGCGAACACATGCCGTATAAGGCAGTGTTCGCATTTGCGAACAATGGTTCGCATTTGCGAACCAAGGCAGTATGGGGAATGTTCGCATTTGCGAACTTTTGTTCGCATTTGCGAACATAGGCTGGCACTGGGGACCTTCGCAAATGCGAACAATTGTTCGCATTTGCGAACAAGGCTCGGCCAAAGGGGGCTTCGCATTTGCGATGAATGTTCGCATTTGCGAGTCTGTCCCCCTTCATAATTGCGAGAAAACTTCGCAATTGCGAAGCCAACAGCTGGGTGAAAAACCAGCAGTTCAAAAATTCAGAATTTCATCCAACGGCCTATCAAATCCTTACCCGAGCCCCCCGGCTCCAAACCAAACATGTACACAACCTCAAAAACACATTATGGACTTGTTCGTGCGATCATATCGCCAATATCACTTCGTTTTAATCAAATCAAGCCTCAAACTCATGATTTTCATACTTTTGATTTTTCAAAACTTCTTAACTTGGAACTCAAGGTCCAAAACATCTCAAACGACATCCAAATGTCACCAAACTTTACGGAAATCACATATATAATATTTAAGACTTGTACCAGTCGTCGGAACCAAAATACGAGCACGATACCAAGGTCAATTAATTTATTTCCTTTAATAATTACATCAAAAACAATTTCACATAAAAATTCATAACTTGGGCTCTAGGCCTCAGAATTCGACTCCGGACGCATGTCCAATCCCATATTTTTTTACGGACCTCCCGGGACCATCCAATCTCGGGTCCGGATCCGTTTACCAAAAATGTTGACCGAAGTCAACCATATCAATATTAATATCATTTTTATCCAAATTTCTCATAGAATTCATATTTTCTATCACAAAATCTTTCCGGCTACATGCTCGGATCGTGCACGTAAATCGAGGCAACATAGAATGAGGTTTTCAAGGCCTCAGAAGCTCGAAATGATTAATAAAATAAGTGATGACCCTTTGGGTCGTCACAACATTAGAGTGGTTATTTCTGCAATCTAAGTCTGATTAGTTAAAGTTAATAAAACAGGCTCGTCTTGCAAACTAATTATGATTAGCTAAGTAATAATAAAAGGTTGATTTTAAATTAGTCTAAAACAATTAAAAGAGGCTAAAATTGAAAGACTGTTGAGTTAAAATCTGGCCAAGTCTTAAATGATTTAGAATATAATGGCTAGTAGTTAAATAAAGTATAAACCTAAGATACCCTAACCATTAGCAGGTCGGGTAAATAACAAATAGCATTAAGGGTATAAAAGGAATAAGATATGGTATAAAGGTTAATTTAATAGAGCCTACAGGGACAAAATAGACTTTAAGGCTTAGTATTTCTGTAATTAAACATAAAATAAAGGGTAAAACAGACCTAGTAAAAAGGTATAACTATGATAATCCTTAGCAAGTGAGGGCACCATAGTAATATGCCCTTAGTAGAACCAAAAAGAATTCCCTAGAACCTTCCAGCAAGGGCTGGAAGGCATTTCGAGCCTCAAATAGAGGTACCAAACTATAATTAATAAGAGAATTAAGGGGAGGGAACTAATAATAAGAATTTTGAATTTCCCCCTCAAAATTTCACCCAAATCACTTATAAATAGGCTTAATCTATGCCTGAAAAAGGGCTGGATTCTAGAAATTTAGAGAAAAACATTTTGAAGTACAAAATAAAGAGTTATACACCATAGATAGAGAGTAAACAATTTCTGAGTGAAGTCGAGTAAAAATTCTGGAGTTCAACTAGAGTCTTCTGCTGTTCTATATTACTGGACTCAATTGGATTTCTTAATTCTGTTCATTGGCTTGCTTATTTGCTGGATTTTGAAGATCATACATGGTTATTATTGTTGTTCTGCTGTGATTTGCTCTCTATTGTTCTGCTGCTGTGATCGCTGACTATCCTTCATCTCATTTGCATCTTAGACTTATAAGTTTCCCTTTGCTGAATCAGGTATACATTTTTTATCCAGATATGTAACTGTCAACTAATTGAGGAAATGAAAATTCCATGAGTTGTTCGGATGGAATCTTCTACTATATTTTTGATGATTTTATGTTTATTGTCTACTAGATCTTCTGTAATTTGATAGGAATAACTATAATAGTTAAGTATATATGAGACTTGAACAATGTAATAGATAGAGTAGAGTAGAGAACACGTAGTCATAATCACCTTAAATTTAGTTTAAAAAAATAGGTTAACTCATAAAATCAATTCACTTAGATAATACTAGCTTCGTAATCTGAATGGTAATCAAATTAACCTCAGGAACTAGAACGTGATGATTAAAAATGATCAACTTAGTTATAGTCTGTGTTCACTTCAATTAGTTTAATGACAATTTAGAATAGAATGAATTATAATCAGTAATTAATAATGATTCAACTTGCATAGCTAAGTATCGTATCATTGTTCAAATAGCTAAAATAAGTAGTTTTATTGTTAGATTTTATTAGTAATTGATAGTTAGAATTCAGAATTAATGTTGATACACTTGTACTCCAGTTCCTTATGAAATAAAAATGCTTTTGGTTGATTTACTTTATCATTTGATGAGTATTTGTATGTTAGTTATGAAATCCCGATTCGGCTTTCTATTCCTCTCATCTGATCTGGGTTTGATAGACAGTACAGGCCCAGATCCAATTGGACTCATTTCTGGGTCTTTGAATAACAGCTTTAATATATACTGGGTTTCTGAAACCCAGTTGTGCAAACTAGACTGTTAAATTCAGTCCACAAATGTCCAGGCCTAGAAATGGAAATAATGGGCCAGAACACAGTTCTGAAAAATACGAAACAAGTAAAGTAATTAGGGAAAAAACCAAAAATAGAGAATGTAGCATCTATTAGTATTGGACTTCTACAAATAACGGGACGAGCCTCGTATAAGAACAAAATACGCTGGGCCCCCATATGAATGTTAATAAGTGATAGACTCGGGAAGACCGTTTAGCAAATTTCACGGTCTCTCCTAAAGTATAATAAGACGTTAGTCGTTATAGGCACGATTTTTAAATATACATTCCTTAATAAGAGTGCACATCTAATGTGAATCAAATCTTAAATCCCGATGAAGCTAAAGCGTGTAAAAGTCACAGGCTTACTAGTTGCGGTGTAACTCGAAATGCATTTTTGCGATGTCACATGTCATTAAAATATCAAAACAAAACATTCAAATGTCATAAAAGCATATAACGAAATCAAATAAAGTCAAAAATGACAGTTGAGCGACCGTGCCAGCAGTGCCTAACACCTTCTTCCGGGTTAACAGAATTTCTTATCTGGATTTCTAGTTGCGCGGACTGTTTAAACATAGTCAATTTCCTTGGATTCAGGATTAACCGGTGACTTGGGACACCATTATCTTATCAAGTGGCGACTCTGAAACTCTAAATAAAATCCTGTTCCGATTGTCCTTAAAGTGAAAAAACTCCTTCCTCGTTGTTATTATATCCTTTCCCGGGTGTATTGGTAATTAACGAGGTATACCTTATTCCTTATTTCGGGAAAAAGAGGTAGTAAAAAGAGAGGTGTGACAAGTAGTCCTAATAAGGAGCTTCAGCCATGATACAACTTGAAGATTCTATAAGAAGACGAAATGAGAGAAAATGCAATCTCTGTTATTAGCTAACAAAGAAGAAGAATGAATTGTTGTTCAGTACCATTGGCTAACTACTTTATTTATATAAAAATACTATCGAACTAACTAACAAATTATTTGTAGTTATAATTAGTTACTCCTAACTAATAAATGTTGGGACCCGCTATACTCAACACCTCCCCTCATGGTGAGAGATGAAATACATCTTTCATTCTTAGCTTTCCTAGTAGATATTCATGTCGCGTCTTACATAGACTCTTAGTCAACATATCTGCTAGCTGCTCGGTTGCTATGATGTGTTGAGTTTTAATTAGACTTGAACGAAATGTTTTCACAAAATGACAAAATGTGTTTGAGTTTTTGATAAAAATAGGGCGGGCTGCAATTTTTATAGCAGCCTTGCTATCACAATGCAACTGTATAGGCTGAACAAATTTAATTCCCAGCTCCTTAAAGAGTCCTGTCATCCACACCACTTCTGCTACAGTAGAGGCCATACTTCAAAATTCAACTTCAGCGTAGCTCTTGGACATAATTCCCTATTCTTTTGACTTTCATGATATCAGAGCTTCACCAAATTTCACTACATAGCTTCTCACTGATCTCCTCGACTCTACACAAGCTTCCCAATCAGAATCACAATATGTAGACAGAGATTTGCTTGCTTTTGCAGGCATAAAAAGTCCATGTCTAGGAGTAGTTTTTATGTACCTCGCCACTCTTGGGAAACTTTCATGTGAGAAAACTTATGTGCATACATATACTGATTGAGCACTTGAGCCACAAAGGCAATGCCGGGCCTTACCATGGTTAAGTACAACAACATTCCAACTAGTCTTGGATAGCCTCCCATGTCATAAAGTTCTTTATTAATTGTAGATTTAACATCTGGTATTTGCTTGTCAAACTCAATGGATATGACCTTGTGATTAAACTCCGAGGAGTTGATGCTAGTTTTGCACCTGCTAGGACTAGTTCAAAAACTAGTTCTAGAGTATACTTCCTTTGGCACATAACAATTCCTTCCTAAGATCTAGAGGACTTAATCCCTATAAAGTATTTAAGTTCACCAAGATCTTTCATCTCGATCCTCTCCTGCAAAGCCTTTCTGATTTGTTTGATCTGTCTTAGACTACGTCCAGTCGCTAAAAGCTCATATACTGTGATGACCCAGCCTATCATCATGCGAGTTATCACCCCGTTTTCCCCGTTATATGCTTGTTCATGTTTCAATATGTATGTTTGGTGAGTTTGAGTCAATTCGGATTAAGTTTGGTTGGAATTGAGATAAATAGTCTCTTAGAAGAAGGAATAGATGGGAAAAGTCAACCGGATGTTGACTTGTGAGTTAGAGAGCTCGGAATCAAATTCTAATGATTTGGTCAGCTCCGCGAGGTCATTTGTGGCTTAGGAGAGCGATCAAAATGGAATTTGGAGGTCCGGTGTAGAAATAGGCTTGAATTGGCTAAGGTTGAATTTTGGCGAAATTCAAACGGTAGGTGAGATTTTGATCCGGGAGTCGGAATGGAATTCCAATAGTTGCAGTAACTCCGTTAGGTGAATTTGGATATGTTTGCAAAATTTCATGTCATTCGGACGTCGTTTGGTTGGGTTTTGATCGAATAAGAATTTTGAAAGTTATAGTTAAACTTAAGCTTGAATTTGCTGAAAACGGACGATTTTGATGTTAACGATAGTGATTTTATGATTCGAACAAGTTGTAATGAGGTAATAGATCATGTCTGTATATTTGGTTAAGGTCTCGGGGGTCTCGGGTGTGTTTCGGATGTCCAACGGATCATTTTTGGAAGATTTTTGTAGTTTTGAGCATAAATGTAATGATCCAAAGGTCTATTTTTAGTTCTAGAAATCCAAATTTGATTTCGAGACTTCAAGAATTTAAATCATGAATTATAGGACTGATCTGGAAATTTTGGTTTAATTTCATCAAGTCGCGACTGGGTTTTTGACGCGATATGTGAGTTAATTATTTAACGAGCAAAATTGGTATTGAAATGAGTATATGAGCTCCAAATTCAGTTTTGTTCGAACAACTAGATCCGTATCAAAATTACAGAGCTATAGGAAAAAGAATTGTCTAATTTCGAGTTTGTATGATGGAGTTAGAGCCATTTTAGTAACAAAATGGCTGTGCTGCAATTTAGAGAAAAAAAGCTGCTGTAATGAACAGTACTTTGTGAACAGTAATGCGGGTAAACAGTACATTGTGAACAGTAATGCGGGTGAACAGTACCACGGGTGAACAATATTTTGTTAAAAATTCTGGACAGAAGGCTTTTAATTGGCATTTCATCCGTGACTCATTAATTGAAAACCTCTATTGTTGAGTCTTGGAGAGCAAAAGTGAAGGGAAATTGCTGGGATTTCACCGGGTTATCATCGGAGGTAAGTTTTATGGTTCAAATATGTGTTTTTATCTTAGAATCCTTCTCTATTTCACTGAAATTGGAAGAATTAATGGGGGATTTTAGTCCGATGCCTAAATTATGGAAAATCAATGATTTGAATGGGCAAACGAAGTCCGATATTGGTAAATTTTATATGCATAGACTCGTGTTGAGACAAAGATTCCGAATATGTGACTTTCGTAATTTTTTGAGAACCATACCAAAAGTCGGGTTTGACAACATTGTGGGTTTTGGTGCAAATTGAGTTATTTCGAATGGGTTGTGTCTAGTTAGCCTATATTGATGTATTCGCATTGATTTTAAGCAGATTCGGCATCCGAGGTGAAAGAATTGCGAGGCAAGCGTAAGGCAGACTATGGCTTCTACCGGATCGAGGTGAGTGGTGGTAGTAAATAATGTGCTGAGGGTTTGAAACCCCGTACTTGCACTTTACAGTGCTATGTTGAGATTAGACACGCGTCATGTGACGGGCGTGGTGACATTGTGATTGGGGGATTGGACTTGGTCCGTCCCGACTGATAGTTTATTGTGTATTATGACTGTGAATGAGCTTATAACTGTGTAGTTGGGCTGGTAGCCATGTTTGGGGCCTTGTGCCGATCTGTAGAAGTATTAGGGAAACTTGTAGAGCTAGGTGACCCTTATATCATGTTGGATACATACACTCAGCCATAGTATATCATGCTTGCTACATACACTCAGCCGTATTATATCATGCTCGCTACATATACTCAGCCGTAGTATATCATGTTGGATACATACACTCAGCCGTAGTTATAGTTGTAGAGCATATCATGAGCCAGTAGTAGATGTGTACTTTGAGGGAGACTACCTGGGGTGGGATTCCCTGTTCTAGCTGAGTGGGCCTGAGAGGCCAAGTCTATACTGACTGAGATAGAGTCGAGGACCCACTATGAGTTATTCTATTGGGCCTGAGAGGCCAAGTCTATATTGACTGAGATAGGGTCGAGGACCTACTATGAGATATTATATTGGGCCTGAGAGGCCAAGTATATACTGACTGGGATAGGGTCGAGGACCCACCATGAGATATTATATATATATATCTATGTTGGATCGGGCTACACGCCGCAACAGTGATATATATGTGGATCGGACCGCACGCCGCAGTGATATATATGTGGATCGGACCGCACGCCACAGTGATATATATGTGGATAGGACTGCACGCTGCAGTATTATAGCGCTTGGGCTGAAGGATCTCCCCCGGAGTCTGCACACACCCCAGTGAGCGATGTAGGAGCCCTTCGGGAGTCTGCACATCCCCAGTGAGCGCAATTGACTATTATTATTGGATCGGGTTGCACGTCATATATATATATATATATATATATAGATCGGATCGCACGCCGCAGTAGTATACTATGTGGATTGGGCTGCACGCCGCAACGGTATAGTTATGATTTTGAGGAGCCCCTCTGAAGTCTGTATACACCCCCAGTGAGCACCGTCGACGTTAAATGGAGCGGGCTGCGCGCCGCAGCGGTATATGTATTGGAGCGGGCTGCACGCCGCAGCATTATACTTATTCATATTCATATATATACTGAAATATTTATATGTTATAGACAGATGTATACGACCCAAAGGGTCATCACTTATTTTATTAATCATTTCGAGCTTCTGAGGCCTTGAAAACCTCATTCCATGTTGCCTCGATTTACGTGCACAACCCGAGCATGTAGCCGGAAATATTTTGTGATAGAAAATATGAATTCTATGAGAAATTTGGATAAAAATGATATTAATATTGATATGGTTGACTTCGGTCAACATTTTTGGTAAACGGATCCGGACCCGAGATTGGATGGTCCCGAGAGGTCCGTAGGAAAATATGAGACTTGGACATGCGTCCGGAGTCGAATTCTGAGGCCTAGAGCCCAAGTTATGAATTTTTCTATGAAATTGTTTTTGATGTAATTGTTAAAGGAAATGAATTAATTGACCTTGGTATCGGGCTCATATTTTGGTTCCGACGCCCGGTACAAGTCTTAAATATTATATATGTGATTTCTGTAAAGTTTGGTGACATTCGGATGTCGTTTGAGATGTTTTGGACCTTGAGTTCCATGTTTGAAAGTTTTGAAAACCAAAAGTATGAAAATCATGAACTTGAGGTTTGATTTGATGAAAACGATGTGATATTGGCGATATGATCGCACGAACAAGTTCGTAATGTGTTTTTGAAGTTGTGTACATGTTTGGTTGGGAGCCCGGGGGCTCGGGTAAAGATTTGATAGGCCGTTGGATGAAATTCTGAATTTTTGCACTGATGGTTTTTCACCCAGCTGTTGGCTTCGCAATTGCGAAGTATTTCTCGCAATTGCGAAGGGGGCAGTACAAGGCAAGGCTCGCAAATGCGAACCCTGATCGCAAATGCGAAACCCCTCATGCCCAGCCTTGTTCGCAAATGCGAACAATTGTTCGCAAATGCGAAAGTCCCCAGGGCCTTGCCTATGTTCGCAAATGCGAACAAAAGTTCGCAAATGCGAACATTCCCTATACTTCCTTGGTTCGCAAATGCGAACCATTGTTCGCAAATGCGAACACTGCCCTATACAGCCTATGTTCGCAAATGCGAACATTAGTTCGCAAATGCGAACACTCCCTTTTTCTGCCAGTGTTCGCAAATGCGAACAAATGTTCGCAAATGCGAACTTCCCAGCCTTAGCTTATTTTTCAAACTCCGGAAATTGGTCGGGGTTCGCAATTGCGAACCCATGTTCGCAAATGCGAACACGGAGACCTGTAAAACACGATTTTCAGTTCATTTCTTCACTTTTTACAAAACAAAAACACCCATTTGCGATTCTTCACGGATTCCTTCTTCATCAAAACAATTGTAAGTCACTTTTTACTTAATTCTTTCAATTCCTAACATCATTAAACATGTTTTTCATTAGAAATCAAAGGTTTTCATGGTAGAATTTCTTGTTTTTGTTAGAAAATAGGGTTTTTCATAAATTAGGAAATTGGACCTCGAATTGAGGTCCGATTTTGAAACAAATCATATACATGAACTCGTGGGGGGATGGGTAACCGGATTTTGGTCCTAACCCCGAGTTCCGACCATGTGGGCCCGGGGTTGAAATTCACTATTTCGGGCAGAATGTTGTAAAAGTTGTATTTGGTCTTAAGAATTAGTTTGTTGAGTAGTATTGATGATATTAAATCAATTGTGTATAGATACGATTGGATTGGAGCCAAATTTGAAAGAAAAAGACATTTCCACTGATTGAATTGTTCATAAACATTCGAGGTAAGTGTTTGTTCTATCCTAGCTTGAGGGAATAGGATTATGTGTTATGTGTTATGTGATCGAGTGCGGTGTATGGGCTGTGGTGACGAGCATCCATACACTCTGGCGTCTAGTATGACCGTGAGTCGTTGGAAAATGATTATTTTGAGATATATTACAGATGAATTGTTATTGTTCTCCCTTGTCGGGACTTGTTGTGAAGATGATTATTGATTGCCCTTGTTGGGACAGTTTATGAATTACTGTTTCTTTCTTTGCCCTTAACTGTGATTGTTATTTGGGTGAGGAAGAGTGATAATGCACGAAGGGTGATGCCGTGCCATGTTTATTTATTTATGCACGAAGGTTAATGCCGTGCCATGTTTTATTGATTATGCACGAAGGATCATGCCGTGCCCTGTTATTGAACCATGTACGAAGGATCATGCCGTACTATGGATGTGAGGATGAGAGTAAAAGCACGAAGGGTGATGCCGTGTACTTTATTTGCTTATTTGGTGAGGACGAGAGTAAAAGCACGAAGGGTGATGCCGTGCAACTGCTTGCTATTCCTTGACTTGATATTACTTGTGTTTACATTATACTTCGTTTTTCATTGTGAATTTATTAACTGTGGTTAATTGTTGAATTCTTTGAGATATTCCTTATTGTGTTAATACCTGGTTATTTCTTGTTATTCTGTGGTATACATATATATTGAATTGCACAGGTTTATGCGGGTGTCTGGTCCTAGGCTTGTCACTACTTCGCCGGATAGGCCAGGCACTTACCAGCACACATGGGGTCGGTTGTGCTGATACTACACTTCTGCGCGTTTTTTCACAGGTCCAGGTTACGATCAGGAGCAGCAGCAGCAGCAGTAAATCGATTGCGTGGGAGTTGATCATATTTGAGACCGAGGTAGCTTGCAGACGTCCGCAGGCCCGGCGTCTCTCTCTTTATTTATGTTATTAGCTGTAGTCTCTTTGTTCCGAGACAAACAGAATTATGTTATATTTCTTTCAGACTTTTATGTGTAGTATTCCATAGTAGTTCGTGAGTTGGTGACTCCACGTCTTGGGTAGAGGATTTCAGTATGATTTTCATCTTGTAATTAGTTATTTCTATTTCGATAAAGTATTCCGCATTTATTTAATTAAAATTGTGTTAAAAACAGGATAGTATGAATACAGTGGCTTGCCTAGCTACCACGAGTAGGCGCCATCACGATCCCGATGTTGGGGACAAATCCGGGTCGTGACAAGTTGGTATCAGAGCTCTAGGTTACATAGGTCTCACCACTCACGAACAAGCTTAGTAGAGTTGGAGAGGTAGGTACGGAGATGTCTGTACTTGTCCTCCAGAGTCTATTGAGTTAGGAAAGAGTCTCTCATTTGTTCTTTCTTGTCGTGCGACTTGTTCCTCAATTATTGATTGAATTTCTATTCTGTCCTTTCGCAGATGGTGAGGACACGCGCTTCTTCGTCCGCTGACCAGCAGCCCGAGCCCCAGGCAGCTCCCGTGAGGGGCAGGGGCCAAGGCCGTATCAGAGGCCGTGGTAGGGGTAGAGCTCAGCCCCAAGCAGCTACTCCTGAGGTGGAGCCTCATATTGAGATTGACGAGGAGGTTCCGGTCCCAACAGCTCCAGCGGGCCCAGCTCAAGTCCCAGGAGAGGCTTTATTTACCCCGGATCTTCGGGAGGCTTTGGTCAGAATAGCGGGATTTATGGACAGCATTGCCAGAGCGGGCTTATTATCAGTTGCACCAGCCGCTTCTCAGGCTGGAGGAGGGGCCCGGACTCCTATTGCTCGTACTCCGGAGCCAGTAGCTCCTCAGCCTCAGGCACCAGTGGTTCAGCCAGCTGTGGCCACTCAGTCAGGTACCACAGCTCATGCCGGTGATGGAGCGGCCATGACTTCTGATTCGTTATGGAGGCTTGATCGGTTCTCCAAGCTATTTACCACTACATTCAGTGGAGCCGCATCGGAGGATCCTCAGGACTTCTTATTCAGTTGCCATGAGATTCTCAAGACTATGGGGATCGTGGAGACAAACGGAGTTGACTTCTGTACCTTCAGACTTGCAGGATCCGCCAAGACTTGGTGGAGAGATTATTGCTTGACTCGACCAGCAGGGTCCCCGGCTTTATCATGGGACCAGTTTGCGGAACTATTTATGGAGAAGTTTCTCCCTGCTACTCAGAGGGATGTACTTTGGAGGCAGTTTGAGCGCCTCCATCAGGGCACTATGACAGTTACACAGTATGAGACGAGATTTATCGACTTGGCTCGTCATGCAGTGGTGATACTTCCCACGGAGCGGGAGAGGGTCCGCAGGTTTATAGATGGGCTTAATCAGCCGATTAGACTCCAGATGGCTATGGGCGTGGGGAGTGACATATCATTTCAGGAGGCAGCCAATGCAGCACGCAGAGTTGAGATGGCTCTTGCTAGGGGAGGCGGTTATTCTTCAGATAAGAGGCCTCGTCATTCAGGCAGGTTTGGTGGTTCTTCCTCCGGTGGCAGAGAATCCTTTGATAGAGGCCAGTCTTCCAGGCCTTTTCATTCCGCCCTTCAGGCTTCACAGGGTGGACCAGGTGATCGTGGTTTTCGGGGCATTATTCAGACCAGCCTCCTATTAATGCTCAGCCTCTTCAGAGTGTTCGTGGAGGCCATTCAGGTCGTCAGGGCCAGCAGCCCTATCAGTCTAAGAGTTGCTACGGTTGTGGTGACCCAGGTCATTTTATCAGGTATTGCCCTTTAGCAGCGGGCAACTCTCGGCAGCGAGGTCCTCGTCCTATGATTCAGGCCCCATCTGACCCTCAGCTTGCCCAGCCAGCCAGAGGCGGGGGTAGAGATTATAGAGGTGGAGGTCGAGACCGTAGAGGTGGAGACTGTCCAGCGAGAGGTAGAGGTCAGCCAGTTGATGGTCGTCCTAGAGACGCAGCTCAGAGGGGAGGTGCAGATCCCCGATTCTATGCTTTACCAGCCAGGGCCAGAGGCAGAGGCATCAGATGCCGTGATTACAGGTACTATTCTTGTGTGTGGCGGAGGTGCTTCAATATTATTTGACCCCGGATCTACATATTCCTATGTGTCTTCCTACTTCGCACCGTATTTGGCCGTGCCCAGCTATGCTCTGGATATTCCAGTTTATGTGGCTACACCAATGGGTGACTCCATTGTAGTCGATCGGGTGCATCGTTCGTGCGTAGTTATATTTGGGGGTCTTGAGACCCGTGTTGATCTGTTGCTTTTGGATATGGTAGATTTTGATGTCATATTGGGGATGGACTGGTTGTCCCCATACCATGCTATTCTTGATTGCCATGCTAAGACCGTGACCTTAGCCTTGCCAGAATCACCCCGATTAGAGTGGAAGGGTACCTCAAGCCACTCCGTTCGCACTGTTATTTCCTATGTTAAGGCTCGACGTATGGTCGAGAAGGGGTGTCTAGCTTATTTGGCTTATGTTCGTGATTCCAGTGCAGAAGTTCCTTCCATTGAGTCAGTCCCTATTGCACGGGAGTTTCCGGAGGTTTTTCCTTCAGACCTGCCGGGCATGCCACCCGACAGGGATATTGATTTCTGTATTGATTTGGCACCGGGCACTCGGCCCATCTCTATTCCACCCTATCGTATGGCCCCGCCGGAGTTAAAAGAGTTGAAAGATCAGTTGCAGGACCTTCTTGAGAAGGGCTTTATCAGGCCCAGTGTTTCCCCCTGGGGAGCACCTGTATTATTTGTAAAGAAGAAAGATGGCTCGATGCGGATGTGTATTGATTATCGGCAGTTAAACAAGGTGACTATCAAAAATAAATATCCACTGCCGAGGATTGATGATTTGTTTGACCAGCTCCAGGGAGCGAGGGTATTCTCTAAGATAGACTTGAGGTCGGGCTACCATCAGCTGAAGATCAGGGCGGCTGACATTCCTAAGACAGCCTTTCGCTCTAGATATGGGCATTATGAGTTCTTGGACATGTCCTTCGGGTTGACCAATGCCCCATCAGCATTCATGGAGTTGATGAATCGGGTATTCAGGCCTTACTTAGATCTGTTCGTTATAGTCTTCATAGATGACATCTTGGTGTACTCCCGCAGCCAGGAAGAGCACGAGCAGCACCTCAGAGTGGTTCTTCAGACTCTAAAAGATAACCAGCTATATGCCAAATTTTCTAAATATGAGTTCTGGCTGAGTTCGGTAGCAGTTCTGGGTCACATTGTATCGGTGGAAGGTATTCAGGTAGACCCAAAGAAGATTGAGGCAGTCCAGAATTGGCCTCGACCAGCTTCAGTGACTGAGATCCGGAGTTTCTTGGGATTAGCAGGTTACTACCGTCGTTTTGTAGAAGGGTTTTCTTCTATTGCAGCCCCGATGACCAGGTTGACCCAGAAGGGTGTCCAGTTTCAGTGGTCAGAGGAGTGTGAGGCGAGCTTTCAGAAGCTCAAGACAGCCTTGACCACCGCACCGGTGTTGATACTACCTACAGGTGCAGGGCCTTATACAGTTTATTGTGACGCATCTCGTACAGGGCTTGGAGCGGTATTGATGCAGGATGGTAAGGTTATCGCTTATGCTTCGAGGCAGTTAAAGACACATGAGAAGAATTATCCAGTTCATGATCTTGAGTTAGCAGCAGTGGTTCATGCCTTAAAGATCTGGAGGCATTATCTATATGGTGTGACATGTGAGGTGTACACTGATCACAAAAGCCTACAATACTTGTTCAAGCAGAAGGAGTTGAATCTACGATAGCGGAGATGGTTAGAGTTGCTAAAAGAATATGATGTTACTATCTTATATCATCCAGGTAAGGCCAATGTGGTGGCCGATGCTTTGAGTAGAAAGTATGCCGGCATGGGTAGTCTTGCATACATTCCGGTCAGTCAGAGACCATTAGCTCTAGATGTCCAGGCCTTAGCCAACCGGTTCGTGAGATTAGACATTTCTGAGCCTAGCAGGGTGTTAGCTTGCACGGTCGCTCGTTCTTCTTTATTAGAGCGTATCCGTGAGAGGCAATTTGATGATCCTCATTTGCGTGAGTTGAGAGATACAGTACAGCTGGGAGGTGCCACACAGGTAAATCTAGATGATGATGGGGTATTGAAATTGCAGGGTCGAGTTTGTGTGCCCAATGTCGCAGGGATTCGAGAGTTAATCTTAGCGGAGGCCCACAGTTTGCGATATTCTATTCATCCAGGCGCCGCGAAGATGTACCAGGACTTACGGGAACACTATTGGTGGCGCAGAATGAAGAAAGATATCGTTGCGTATGTCGCTCGGTGTCTAAATTGTCAGCAGGTGAAATATGAGCTCCAGAGACGTGGTGGTGTATTCCAGAGGATTGAAATGCCCGAGTGGAAATGGGAGCGGATCACTATGGACTTCGTTGCTGGACTTCCTTTGACTCGGAGGAAATTTCATACTATTTGGGTCATTGTTGATAGGCTGACCAAATCAGCACACTTTATTCCAGTATCTGTCTCCTACTCGTCGGAGAGGTTAGCGGAGGTTTACATTAGGGAGATTGTTCGTCTCCATGGAGTGCCGGTATCTATTATCTCTGATCGGGGTACGCAGTTTACCTCGCGGTTCCGGAGAGCGGTCCAGCAGGAGTTAGGCACCCAGGTTCAGCTGAGTACAGCTTTTCATCCTTAGATAGATGGTCAGTCCGAGAGGACTATTCAGATTCTAGAGGACATGCTTCGAGCCTGTGTTATTGATTTTGGAGGCTCATGGGACCAGTTTCTACCATTAGCAGAGTTCGCCTACAATAACAATTACCAATCTAGCATCCAGATGGCTCCGTATGAGGCGTTGTATGGTAGGCGATGTCGATCACCAGTTGGATGGTTTGAACCGGGAGAGGCTCGGTTGTTGGGTACAGACTTAGTTCAAGAGGCCTTGGATAAGGTCAAGACTATTCAGGAGAGATTGCGTTCAGCTCAGTCCAGGCAGAAGACTTATGCGGATCGTAAGGTTCGAGATGTTGATTTCATGGTTGGTGAACGAGTATTGCTCCGAGTGTCGCCTATGAAGGGCGTGATGAGGTTCGGGAAGAAGGGCAAGCTTAAGCCCTAGGTATATTGGTCCATTTGAGATTCTAGACAGAGTGGGAGGGGTGGCTTACAGATTAGCTTTGCCGCCTAGCTTATCAGCCGTGCATCCAGTTTTTCACGTATCTATGCTTCGGAGATACTACGGCGATCCCACACATGTGTTAGACTTCAGTACTGTCCAATTGGACAATGATCTATCTTACGAGGAGGAGCCGATGGCTATTCTAGACCGGCAGGTTCGACAGTTGAGGTCGAAGAGTTATCCTTCTGTGCGTGTTCAGTGGAGAGGTCAGCCTCCCGAGGCATCGACCTGGGAGTCCGAGTCTGATATGCGGAGCCGCTACCCACACTTGTTTCCTGACTCAGGTACTTCTTTTTTTGTCCGTTCGAGGACGAACGGTTGTTTTAGAGGTGGAGATTGTGACGACCCAAAGGGTCATCACTTATTTAATTAATCATTTCGAGCTTCTGAGGCCTTGAAAACCTCATTCCATGTTGCCTCGATTTACGTGCACAACCCGAGCATGTAGCCTGAAAGATTTTGTGATAGAAAATATGAATTCTACGAGAAATTTGGATAAAAATGATATTAATATTGATATGGTTGACTTCGGTCAACATTTTTGGTAAACGGATCCGGACCCGAGATTGGATGGTCCCGAGAGGTCCGTAGGAAAATATGAGACTTGGACATGCGTCCAGAGTCGAATTCTGAGGCCTAGAGCCCAAGTTATGAATTTTTCTATGAAATTGTTAAAGGAAATGAATTAATTGACCTTGGTATCGGGCTCGTATTTTGGTTCCGACGCCCGGTACAAGTCTTAAATATTATATATGTGATTTCTGTAAAGTTTGGTGACATTCGGATGTTGTTTGAGATGTTTTGGACCTTGAGTTCCAAGTTTGAAAGTTTTGAAAACCAAAAGTATGAAAATCATGAACTTGAGGTTTGATTTGATGAAAACGATGTGATATTGGCGATATGATCGCACGAACAAGTTCGTAATGTGTTTTTGAAGTTGTGTACATGTTTGGTTGGGAGCCCGGGGGCTCGGGTAAAGATTTGATAGGCCGTTGGATGAAATTCTGAATTTTTGTAGTGCTGGTTTTTCACCCAGCTGTTGGCTTCGCAATTGCGAAGTATTTCTCGCAATTGCGAAGGGGGCAGTACAAGGCAGGGCTCGCAAATGCGAACCCTGATCGCAAATGCGAAACCCCTCATGCCTAGCCTTGTTCGCAAATGCGAACAATTGTTCGCAAATGCGAAAGTCCCCAGGGCCTGCCTATGTTCGCAAATGCGAACAAAAGTTCGCAAATGCGAACATAAGTTCGCAAATGCGAACATTCCCTATACTGCCTGTGTTCGCAAATGCGAACCGTTGTTCGCAAATGCGAACACTACCCAATACTGCCTGTGTTCGCAAATGCGAACACTCCCTTTTTCTGCCAGAGTTCGCAAATGCGAACAAATGTTCGCAAATGCGAACTTCCCAGCCTTAGCTTATTTTTCAAACTCCAGAAATTGGTCGGGCTTCGCAATTGCGAACCCATGTTCGCAAATGCGAACACAGAGACCTGTAAAACACGATTTTCAGTCCATTTCTTCACTTTTTACAAAACAAAAACACCCACAATATTAGCAGAAGTAGAATCATCAAAGGAAACAACTGGTTGTGTAGGTTTTTCTACAAATTCCAAGACAGGAAATAAGGGAGAAGAGTAAAAACACATATGCTTGAAAGGGAACACTTCTTCTTTGAACACAGTGTCCCTTCTAACAAAGAAGCTTTTGAACACAAATCATAGAGGATATAGCCTTATGAGATGAGGAATACCCATATGAATAGCTGGAATTGCTCCGGGGCAAAACTTATCCCCTTTCTTCATGGTAGTGGTATACAAAAGGTTGCCAAATACTCGTAGATGTTGTAGTGAAGGATTTCTTTGGAACAACTTCTCAAAAGGAGATTTTTCTTGTAGTAGTACAGTAGGAAAATGATTTAGAATATAAACTATTGTAGAAACACATTCTCCCTAAAATTTGAAGGGTAATAAGGCTTGAAACTTGAGTACTCTAGCCATGTCTAAGATAGACATGTGCTTTCTCTCAATGATTCCATTTTGTTGAAGGGTTTATTATAAGAACTTTGATGTATTATTGCTTTAGTCTTCCACAAGGTCTGAATCATTTCATTAAAAACTTTGTGCCATTTTCTATTCATAGGCATTTGAGTTTGTGATCAAATTGTGTTGAGGCCATTGCTATAAAATATTTAATCACCGCAACGATATCAGATTTAGAATGCAATAAAATAGCTAGGTATCTCCAGAGTAATCATCTACCAAGGTCAAAAAATATTTCTTGCTATTATTCGTAGGCACCCTGTAAGGTCCCTAGACATCACCATGCACAATGTCAAAAATATATTTAGAGCACGAAGTGTTAATAGGAAAATGTAGTCTTGATTGCTTGGCTATAGGACACACACTAAAATGATGTTGCTTTAGCTACATATTATGCAAAGTATTTTAGATCTCAAAACATTTAAGGGAACATGATCTAATCTTTGATGTCACAAAGAAGATACAAAACATTTCAGATTACTACACTTATTGGTGTCACTTGAAATGGTACGTTCAATTGAATAGGTGTCGCACCTCCTTTTTTCACACATAAATGTTGTTGTTTACTACTACACCCCAGGAAGGGATATAATAATAATCAGGGAAGGAGTTTTTTCACTTAAAGGACAGTCAGAACGAGATCAATTTATTTAATTTTTTAGAGTCGCCACTTGGGAAAATAATGGTGTCCCAAGTCACCGATTTAACCCCGAACCGAGGAAATTTAAGACTCTATATTACAGTCTGCGAAACTAGAAACCTGGATAAGGAATTCTGTTAACCCGGGAGAAGGTGTTAGGCACTCCCGGATTCCGTGGTTTTAGCACGATCGCTCAACTGCCATATTTTGTTTTTATCCGATTTCTTTATATATTTTAATTATGTGCTTTTAATGTTTCGCTTTTCAATTTTAGAAGAATTGCAACGTCACATAAACAAATTTTGAGTAACACCGTAACCAGTACGCCTGTGACTTTAATGCGTTTCAGTTTTGCCGAGAGTAAGATTTGGATTACATAAATGCGCACCCGTATTTAGGAAAGTAATTTATTAAAGTCGTGCCTAAAAGAGTCTATCGTGTTGTTAACTTTGGGAAAGACCGTGAAATTTACTAAACGGTCCTTCCAAGTCTAAGATTTTCATAACAATTTATTTGAGGGCCCCGCAATTGTGTATTATTTGTTTGGTGAGGCTCGTCTCATTATTTTATTTAAGGTCAATCCCAACATGACTATGATTTTCTATTTAATTGGTCTCTAATAATAAACAAAGGTCCTAATTTATTATTATTAAGAAATTCCATAGCCTATCAATTAAACATTAACGGGCCAAGTGCCATTTTAACCTTAGGTCTAAGGAATCCAATTTATATACTTGTCCTGGATTAATATTCCCAAACGCTGGGCCTGAAACAACAAACAGAAAAATAGCGGAACAAGCCATATGGAGTTAAGGGATCAAATCCCTGAAACTGTACAAGCCACACGATTACTTACCAATTATTGTGTCTGAATCAGCTATAATGAAATAGTGTACTCATTTTGTTTGAACAAATTGAACTTATGACATATCAAATTCTTATTAGGCTAACTACTGTAATTTGCAGAATTAATGCAGATTAATTTCGTTAATAATAGTTGAATCTCTAACTTTCAATTACCGTAACAGACGTGCACCAAAGCCTTCAAATCGAGATGAAGCTAACTCTATTGTGTTAACAACCTTACACAAACCTATTGGACTAATTATTTATCTATATTTAAGGATTCAATTTAACAGTGTAACTATTAAAACACTTAACAAATAATCAATTCTGAAAATATAGTCTTAATTACAGTCCAAATATACTACTAACTCCTTAACTGTTAAAAGTCTACTACTAAACATAAAACAAAGTCAGAATCATCCAAAATTTTGACTTCGTTGATATTACAGTCCAAACATACTACTAAACATAAAAGTCTTCCAAATTAATTTCTATTTATGAATATAAAGATAAAAACACAGAATTAAAAGAACTCAGCAAAGAGAAAAATGAACAACACTTTATTCCATTATTTTTAAGCTTGGAGATACAATGTGTACCTGTAATACAAAGTCATAAGAGGAGGAAGTCAGCCTTAACAGTGATAAAGCCAACGATAATCAACAGCAACAGCAATCATGAAGCATTTTTTGACAAAAATCACTTCCAAAACTCAAGGACTTCACACAAATCACAAACACAGAATTTCATTCATCACAGTTGACCCCGAAAAACTTTGAAATTAGATCTAGAATACCACAGCCTCTTCAGCACATCATTATCCTCAGTATTATTATGTAACAACCCGACTTGTCGTTACGGGAGTTATTGCCCCATGTTTTTTCATTTAACACTTTAATATGCTTATTTATATGTGTTTGGAAAGTTAGAAGCAAATCGGAAGGAATTTAGATAGAAATGAGGTCATGTGCCTCTTTATGAAAAATATAGTTTGGAAAAGTCAACCAAATGTTGACCGGTGAGTTAGATAGCTCAGAATTGAATTCTGATGATTTGACTAGTTTCGGGGGATCATTTATGACTTAGAAGAGCAATCAGAATTGAATTCGGAGGTCCATAGTAGTTTTAGGCTTGAATTGGCTAAGCTTGAATTTTGGCGAAATCCGAACGGTAGGTGAGATTTTGATCCGGGGGTCGGAATGGAATTCCAACAATTTCTGTAGCTTTGTTATGTGATTTTGGATATGTCTGCAAATTTTCAGGTCATTCAGACATCGTTTGGTCGGGTTTTTGGATTGAATGTTAGTTTCGGATGTTTTGAAGAAACTTAGGCTTGAATTCGTGTGAAAATGGCGATTTAGATGTTTAGGATGGTGCTTTTATGATAGGAGCAAGTCTGTATCATGTTTTGGAGTATGTTGGTGGTTTTTTGTGGTGTTCCGGTGGCCTCGGGATGAATTCGGACCATCATCCGGACATTTGGAACTTAGAGAAAATTGCAGAAAATTGTAGGTCTGTGCAGCAGGCATTAAGCCTTCGCGTTTGCATGGACAAGGTCGCGTTCGCGAAGGCAACGCTGGCTAAGGCATCCCATTTGCAATCAGGCTGTCGCGTTCGCGTAGGAAAAGTCAGAATGAGCTTCGCGCTTGCGTCCCTGGAGGTCGCGTTCGCGTATGAGAGAGAGGGGGAGCAACGCGTTCGCGTGAGGGGCGACGCGTTCGCGTAGAAGAAATCTGGGCCGCTGATGAGTTATTCATCGCGGACGCGTGAGCTCTATCGTGAACACATAGAGTAAAATGGTCAGGCAGTGAATATAATTCCAGAACAGGCCAGTCGCGGGTTCATTCACCAAAAACACAAATTTTGAGCCCTAAAGAGAGATAAACTCACGGGAAGTCGCTGGGGATTCATCGGGTGTTCATCGGAGGTAAGTTTCTTGACTCAAAAATGCAATTTTATGGTAGACATAACATCGAACTTTATGAATTTGGGTAGAAACTGTGAAGAATTATGGCCTAGGTATTAAGAACGGACATTTGACTTTTGAAAGGCCATTCGAACTATGATTTCAATAAAATTTATATGCACAGACTCGTGGCGAGACGAGGATCGCGTTGGTACTCATTTCGGAATTTTTCGAGCAGCGGGCCCGGGGTCTGGTTTTACCAACTAGTGCATTTATGCGCTTTTTGTGTAAATTGAATTGGGTTATGTTTCTTGGACCCATAATTGACATGATTGTTGTGGTTTGACTAGATTCTACGCGCGAGGTAGCGAAGTCCAAAGGAAAAGGCATTGCGGACGTCTACGACCGACTAGAGGTGAGTAGTTTGTATATATGGTATCCTGAGGGTTCAAAACCATGGCTTAGCACATTGTAACGATAGTAGGGCGTGGCTCGCACCCCGTGGCAGGTGGGGGATTGATTGTGACTGGGGATTTAGACTTAGTCAATCCCGAATGAGTATAATATGATATTTGTGGTTGAAAAACACTATGTTTGATATAAGCGTGGGCTGTAAGCCGTGTTTGGGGCCTTGTGCAGACCTATAGTATCCCTAGGGGATAGTTATATATGTGATAGCTATACTTGCTTAATCACTGATCTCAGTCCTGGTTTGAAATCACCGTATTGAAATGCTAAGTCACATATTTTGGGAAAATTAAATAAAAGTTAAAGTATTTTCATAATTTATGAACTGGAACCTGGAAATAAATAATTTGAGTTGTTGTGTGAATTATATGCTTGTTGTGGACTGACGATGGATTGGGCTGCACGCCGCAACAGTTGATATGAGGATCGGGCTGCACGCCATAGCAGTATTGCGCTTGGGCTGTAGGAGCCCCTCCGAAGTCTGTACACACCCCCAGTGAGCGCCGTCGACATTAAATGGATCGGGCTACACGTTGTAGCGGTTATGTTCATTGCATTGTATCTTTATCTGTTAAATTATCTGTCATAGATGTATTGTACTGTTGTCGCTAGTTCGTAGGAGGATCAACCTATAGTTTAGCTTCATTTTGTGGCATTCTGTGGATTTCTTGCTTTCAGCTACTTGTATATATTTATTACTCACTGAGTACTTAGTACTCACCTCTACTCCCTACACCTTTGTGTGCGGATTCAGGTACTCAGGAGAAGTAGACGAGCATTCCAACTTTCACACAGTCATATCGAGTTGCTGAGGTAGCTGCCGACGTTCGCAGAACCTAGCATCTCATTCTCTTTTTAGTTCTTACTTTATGTTCAGATTTGAGTATTTTATACAGTATTCTCTATCACTATTCGCTTTTGTTTAGAGGCTCTAGACTTGTGACTCCAGATCTTTGCGAGTGTTAGTTCATTTTCGCACTTCTTAGTATTTTGTTCGTATTATTATTATTGGAGTTTCTTTGACTCATATATTCTTATTGAGTTGTCCATTTGGGACTGATATTTTCTGTGAAAAATAATTGTTGGTCTGGCTGGCCTAGCTTTATTGTTGGGCACCACCACGACCGGATTTGAGTCGTGACAAGTTGGTATCAGAGCCTAGGTTACTAGGACTCGCGAGTCATGAGCCGGTTTAGTAGGCTTTCGCGGATCAGTATGTAGACGTTCGTATCTATCCTCGGAAGGCTACAAAAACTTTAGGAAAAACCTCACTTTTCTTGGATTCATATCGTGCGGTTTGTGTTATCGTGCAATTAAATTTTTCCATATTCTATTCTCTCACAGGTGGCGAGAACACGTGCTAGCGGACGTGGCGGATGACCACCATTGGCACCCAGAGGCCATGGTCGAGGTAGAGGTAGGGCAGCAGTACCAGCACCTGCTGACCCACCAGCTGACCATACTCAGAGTCAAATCCCAGCGCCAGTGGATCAGGTTCAGGATCAAGCTCCAGCTGCAGGCATCCCAGCAACTCAGGTTCAGGCACCGGGAGTGCCCATCGAGATACCGGGTCTTCAAGAGACTATAGCATAGATCCTATCAGTGTGTACTGACTTAGCGCAGGTGGTTGCGGCCTCTACTGCAATAGCTTCTTCACAGGCAGGGGGAGGAATCAGACCCCCGTGGCTCGCACACCCGAGCAGGTAGTTCAGGGTATTCAGGCACCTGGGGCAGCTCTAGCTCAGCCAGCTGCACTTGTTGCACCATCCCCAATCATGTGGTTCCAGCTATGCCCGACGATGAGCAGCGTCGTCTGGAGAGGTTTGAGAGGCTACAGCCTCCGGCATTCAGTGGTGCTGAGGGCGAGGATGCCCAGGGTTTTCTTGATAGGTGTCAGCATATGCTACAAAATGCAGGTATTCTGGAGTCCAGCGGTGTTGCTTTTACCACTTTTTAGTTCACAGGTCTAGCATTTCAGTGGTGGGAGGATTTTGAGAGGCGTAGGCCCGCTGGGGCAGCACCGCTCACTTGGTAGTAGTTCTCCACGGTATTTTTGGAGAAGTATGTGCCTCAGTCCCAGAGAGAGGAGCTGCGTCGTCAGTTTGAATGGCTGAAGCAGGAGGATATGTCGGTTACTCAGTATGAGTTGAGATACATACAGCTAGCCCGTCATGCCATGTGGATGATTCCGACGGACAGAGAGAGCACCAGGAGATTTATAGATGGTCATATCTATCCCATCCGTATATTGATGACTAGAGAGAGGGCTTCGGCAGTTACTTTTGAGGAGGTGGTTGGTGTTGCCCGTCATATTGAGACAGATCGCCGCAGTGAGCGTGAGGAGAGAGAGGATGAGAGGCCTCGTGGTACTGGTAGTTAGTGGTGCTCCATCTAGGGGCCAACCTCAGCATAGTAGGGGTCGTTCATTCAGATCTCATCAGTCAGGACGTGCAGAGTCCAGTGGAGTTTCAGCAGATCAGGGTCGTCAGGGCCATCAGGGTCATCAGGGTCAGCAGGGTCGTCAGTAGAGTCAGCGTGCATTGAGTGATCTTCCAGCTCAGACCTCTGCTCATGCTTCATCAGCTCAGGATTCATCTGCAGCGAGGGGTCCTCAGTATTCCCTTCCTCCATCTTCAGGCTGTTGCTTTGAGTGTGGCGAGTTTTTCTATATCAAGAGAGAGTGTCCTCAGTGGCTTCGTAAGCGGTCTCAGCCGAGGGATCAACCCTCGTCTTCTACTCCTGTTTCTTCAGTACAAGCATAGTCAACTAGGAGTGGTGGCCAGGTGGCCATGGGTCGCCCTTGGGGCGAGGATCGTACTGGCGGAGGCCAGGCTCGTTTCTATGCTCTTCCGGATAAGAAGGACGCTAGTGCCTCAGATGCTGTCATTTCAGGTATTATCTCAGTCTGCCACATGGATGCTTCTATCTTATTTGATCCCGGATCCACCTATTCCTATGTTTCTTTATATTTTGCACATCATTTGGGTATGAGCCGTGGTATTCTTGCCGTGCCCGTGCATGTGTCTACCCCGGTGGCGGATACTGTTGTTGTGGATCAGGTATATCGATCCTGTCTTATTACTGTTGGGGGTCTAGAGACCCGAGTTGACTTGTTACTATTGGGCGTAGTCAATTTTGATGCGATTCTAGGCATGTATTGGTTATCTCGTTACCATGCGATCTTGGATTGTCATGCCAAGACAGTCACACTAGCTATTCCAGGTAATATGAGGATCGAGTGGTATGGCTTGACTGATTATGTGTCCGATAGGGTAATTTCCTATATAAAGGCCCAACGAATGATTGTGAAGGATTGTTTATCTTATTTGGCCTTCATTAGAGATGTTGAGGCTGAGACACCCAGTCTTGATTCGGTCCCCATTGTGAGGGAGTTCCCGGATGTATTTCCAGCAGACCTGTCGGGCATGCCGCCTGACAGGGATATTAATTTTGGTATTGACTTGGTGCCGGGCACTTAGCCTATTTCTATTCCTCCCTACCACATGGCACCAGTTGTGTTAAAAGAGTTGAAAGAACAACTTCAGGAAAGCTTAGATAAGGGTTTCATTCGCCTGAGTGTGTCACCTTAGGGTGCACCAGTATTGTTCGTGAAGAAGAAAGATGGCACAATGAGAATGTCCATTGATTAAAGGTAGTTGAACAAGGTAACAGTGAAGAATAAGTACTCATTGCCTCGTATTGAGGACTTGTTTGATCAGTTCCAGGGAGCTAGTGTATTCTCTAAGATTGATCTTCGATCGGGTTATCATCGGTTGAAGATTAGGGATTCAGACATTATGAAGACAGCGTTCTGAACGATATATGGGCACTATGAGTTTCTGGTGATGTCTTTCGGGCTGACAAAGGCCCCGGCTGCAATCATGCACTTGATGAACAGTGTATTTCGGCCATACCTTGATTCTTTTGTGATCGTATTTATTGATGATATCCTGGTGTATTCACGCAGCTAGGAGGAGCATGCACATCACTTGAGGGTGGTATTGCAGAGGTTGAGAGAAGAAAATCTTTATGCAAAATTCTCTAAGTGTGAATTATGGATTGATACTGTGACTTTTCTGGGACATGTAGTGTCCAGTGATGGTATTCGGGTTGACCCACAGAAGGTCGAGGTAGTACAGAATTGGCCCAGACCTTCCTCAACTACTAAGATTCGGAGTTTCCTCGGCTTGGCAGGCTATTATCGCCGGTTTGTTCAGGGTTTCTCATCTATTGTTTCACCTTTGACGAAGCTGACACAAAAGAATGCTCCATTTGTGTTGTCTGATGAATGTGAGGAGGGCTTTCAGAAACTCAAGGCGGCTTTGACTACAGCTCCGGTACTTGTGTTTCCATCAACTTCAGGGTCTTATTCAGTATATTGTGATGCTTCTAGAGTTGGGATCGGTTGTGTATTAATGCAGGAGGGCAGAGTTATTGCATATGCTTCTCGTCAGCTAAAGCCCCACGAGAAAAACTACACTGTTCACGATTTAGAGTTAGCTGTTATTGTTCATGCCTTGAAGATTTGGAGGCATTACTTGTATGGTGTATCTTGTGATGTATATACAGACCACCGCAACCTTCAACATTTGTTTAAGCAGAAAAATCTCAATTTGAGGCAGCAGAGATGGCTTGAATAGCTTAAAGACAATGATATTACCATTTTGTACCATCCCGGGAAGGCCAATGTAGTGGCCGATGCATTAAGCCAGAAGGCTATTAGTATGGGCAGCTTGGCATATATTCCAGTTGGGGAGAGACCCATTGCAGTTGATGTTCAGGCATTAGCTAATCGGATGGTGAGGCTGGATATTTCTGAGCCCAGTCGGGTTATGGCTTGCGTGGTAGCTCAGTCTTCTTTATATGACCGTATTCGAGAGCGCTAGTATGACGATCCACACTTACTCGTCCTTAAAGATAGAGTTCAGCATGATGATGCCAGAGATGTCACTATTGATAGTGATGGTGTGTTGCGGATGCAGGGCAGGATATGCGTGCCCAATGTTGATGGCCTTCGTGAGTTAATATTAGAGGAGGCCCACAGCTCGCGATATTCTATTCATCCAGGTGCCGCAAAGATGTATCAGGATTTGAAGTAGCATTACTGGTGGAGAAAGATGAAGAAAGATATTGTGAATCATGTGGCACGGTGCCTAAACAGTCAGCAGGTCAAGTATGAGCATCGGAGGCCTGGTGGTGTGTTCTAGCGTATTGATATTCCCGAGTGGAAGTGGGAAAAGATCACTATGGACTTTCTTAGTGGACTCCCTTGGATAGCGAGGAACTTTGATTCAGTTTGGGTGGTTTGGATAGGCTGCCCAAGTCAACTCACTTCATTCTGGTGTGTACTACATACTCCTCGAAGCGGTTGGCAGAGATATTCATCCGCGAGATTGTGAGATTGCATGGAGTCCCCATTTCTATTATATCAGACAGAGCAACCCAGTTCACTTCTCAGTTCTGGAGGACATTTCAGCGAGTGTTGGGTTCGAAGGTAGAGCTGAGCACAATATTTCATCCACAGACGGATGGTCAGTCTGAGCGTACTATTCAGATACTGGTGGACATGTTGCGTGCTTGTGTTATTGACTTTGGTTGTTCGTGGGCTGATTACTTGCCTCTTACAGAGTTTTCTTATAATAATAACTATCAGTCTATCATTCAGATGGCACCGTATGAAGCTTTATATGGGAGGCGGTGTAGGTCTCTAGTCGGTTGGTTTGAGCCCGGCGAGGCTAGATTGTTGGGGACAGAGTTAGTTCAGAATGCCTTAGACAAGGTGAAGGTGATTCAGGAGAGACTTCGCACAGCTCAGTCGCCTCAGAAGAGTTATGCGGACCAGAAGGTCCGAGATGTGTCTTATTCAGTAGGTGATAAGGTGTTGCTGAAGGTTTCACCTATGAAGGGCGTTATGAGTTTGGAAAGAAAGGGAAGTTTAGCCCAAGGTTCATTGGACCTTTTGAGGTGCTTAGGAAAGTTAGGGAGGTGGCCTATATCCTTGCTTTGCCACCCAGCTTGTCGGGAGTTCACCCGGTGTTCCGTGTATCTATGCTCTAGAAGTATGTTGGAGACATGTCGCATGTGTTAGACTTCAGTACGATACAGTTGGATGAGTACTAGACCTATGATGTGGAGCCGGTAGCCATTTTGGGTCGACAAGTTCGTAAGCTGAGATCTAAGGACATAGCTTTAGTGAAAGTGCAGTGGAGAGGTCGTCCCATGGAGGAAGTGACTTGGGAGACCGAGCAGGAGATGCAGAGCAGATATCCACACTTATTTGAAACTCCAGGTATGATTCTTAACCCGCTCGCTGACAAGCGTTTGTTTAACTTAGGGAGAATGTAACGACCCGACTTGTCGTTACGAGAGTTATTGACCCGTTTTCTTCATTTAACACTTCAATATGCTTATTTATATGTGTTTGGAAATTTAGAAGCAAATCGGAAGGAATTTAGATAGAAATGAGGTCATGTACCTCTTTATGAAAAGGATAATTTGGAAAAGTCAATCGTATATTGACCGGTGAGTTAAATAGCTCGGAATTGAATTCTGATGATTCGACTAGTTTTGGGGGATCATTTATGACTTAGGAGAGCAATCGGAATCGAATTCGGAGGTCCGAAGTAGTTTTAGGCTTGAATTGGCTAAGGTTGAATTTTGTAGAATTCCGAACATTAGGTGAGATTTTGATCCGGAGGACAGAATGGAATTCCAACAATTTCTGTAGATTTGTTATGTGATTTTGGATATGTCTGCAAATGTTCAGGTCATTCGAACGTCGTTTGGCCGGGTTTTGGATTGAATGTTTGTTTTGGAAGTTTTGAAGAAACTTAGGCTTGAATCCGTGTGAAAATGGTAATTTAGATGTTTAGGATAGTTTTTATGATTGGAACAAGTCCGTATAATGTTTTGGAGTATGTTGGTGGTTTTCATTGGGGTCTCGGGGGCATTAGGATGAATTCGGACCATCATCCGGGCATTTGGAACTTAGAGAAAACTGCAGAAAATTGCAGGTCTGTGCAGCAGGCATTAAGCCTTCGCGTTCGCGTGGCCAAGGTCACGTTCGCGAATGCAAGGCTAGCTAAGGCATCACGTTTGCGATCAGGCAGTCGCGTTCGTGTAGGCAAAGTTGGAATGAGCTTTGTGTTCGCGTCCTTGGAGGTCGCGTTCGCGTAAGAAAGAGAGGGGGAGCATCGTGTTCGCATGAGGGGCGACGCGTTCGCGTAGAAAAAATCTGGGCGGCTGATGAGTTATTCACGGAGAACGTGTGGGGAGGCGTCACGTTCGCGAAGAGGAAGTTGGACGGAGCGTTGCGGACGCGTGACCTCCATCGCGAACGAGTAGAGTAAAATGGCCAGGTAGTGAATTAAATTCCAGAACAGGCCAGTCGTGGGTTCATTCACCAAAAACACAAATTTTGAGCCCTAGAGAGAGAAACTCATGGGAAATCACTGGGGATTCATCGGGTGTTCATCGGAGGTAAGTTTCATGACTCAAATACACAATTTTTATGGTAGAATTAACATCAAACTCCATGAATTTGGGTAGAAACTGTGAAAAATTATGGCCTAGGTATTAAAAACGGAAATTTGACTTTTGAAAGGCCATTCCAACTCCGATTTTGATAAATTTTATATACACGGACTCGTGGCGAGACAAGGATCGTGTTGGTACTAATTTTGGAATTTTTCGAGCAGCGGGCACGGGGTCGGGTTTTACCAACTTAGTGCATTTATGCGTATTTCGTGTAAATTGAATTGGGTTATGTTTCTTTTACCCGTAATTGACATGATTGTTGTGGTTTGACTAGATTCTATGCGCGAGGCAGCGAAGTCCAAACGAAAAGGCATTGCGAACGAGTCTACGACCGGCTAGAGGTGAGTAGTTTGTATATATGGTAGCCTGAGGGTTCGAAACCCCGGCTTAGCACATTGTGACGCTAGTAGGGCATGGCTCGCACCCCGTGGCAGGTGCGGGATTAATTGTGACTGGGGATTGAGACTTAGTCCATCCAGAATGAGTATAATATGATATTTGTGGTTGAAAAACACTGTGTTTGATATAATTGTGGGCCGTAACCCGTGTTTGGGGCCTTGTGCCGACCTGTAGTATCCCTAGGGATAGTTATATATGTGATAGCTATACTTGCTTAATCACTGATCTCAGTCCTCGTTTGAAATCATCATATTGAAATGCTAAGTCACCTGTTTTGGGAAAATTAAGTAAAAGTAAAGTATTTTTATAATTTATGAACTGGAACCTAGAAATAAATAATTTGAGCTGTTGTGTGACTTATATGCTTTTTGTGGACTGAGGATGGACCGGGTTGCACGTCGCCGCGGTTGATATGAGGATCGGGCTGCACGCCGCAGCAGTATTGCGCTTGGGCTGTAGGAGACCCTCAGGAGTCTGTACACACCCCCAGTGAGCATCGTCGACGTTAAATAGATCGGGCTACACGTCGTAGCGGTTATGTGCATTGCATTGTATCTTTATCTATTGAATTATCTGTGATAATTGTATTATACTATTGTTGCTAGTTCGTAGGAGGATCGGACTGTAGTTTAGCTTCATTTTGTGGTATTCTATGGATTTCTTGCTTTCAGCTACATGTATATATTTATTACTCACTGAGTACTTACCCCTACTCTCTGCACCTTTGTGTGCAGATTCAGGTACTCAGGAGAAGTAGACGAGCATTCCATCTTATATAGAGTCATATCGAGTTGCTGAGGTAGCTGCCGACGTTCGTAGAACCTAGCGTCTCATTCTCTTTTCAGTTATTACTTTATGTTCAAATTTGAGTATTTCATACAGTATTCTCTATTACTATTCGATTTTGTCTAGAGGCTCTAGACTTGTGACTCCAGATCTTTGGGAGTGTTAGTTCGTTTTCGCACTTCTCAGTATTTTGTTCGTATTATTATTATTGGAGTTTCTTTGACTCATATATTCTTCTTGAGTTGTCCATTTGGGACTGATATTATCTGTGAAAAATAATTGTTGGTCCGGCTGGCCTAGCTTGATTGCTGGGCGCCATCACGACTAGATTTGGGTCGTGACATATTATCAATTGAACAATAGATTTTGTAATTTTAGAGGTTTTCTATCTGTTTTTGGATTTTTTGATATGTATTTGAAGATAAAAGAGAAGAAAATGATATGAAAGTGTTAGTTTCAAATCTGAAATTTAACAGAATATTTTTTGGGATTTTTCTGGGTTTTCTAAAGTCTTATTTTCAGATTTCTAAAGTCTAAAAAAAATCTCTAAAGCTCAAAAAGAAGGTCTAAGGTTCATAAAGAAGATCTGAAAATAGTCCCTTAATTATGCAGAATTTCTACTTATTTATAGACCCAAATAGGAGGGAAATTCAAATTTGAATTATTTCATTGAAAACCCTCTAATTTCTAGTTATTTAGGCAGATTACTGCACTTATTCTATTAAAAGTTACACTAAAACCCCACCTAGAAGGTTCTACCATGTCCCAATTTATTGTAATACCTATTGTACCCCTACTTGCGTAGGAGAACTACTAAATCTACCCTTTTTTATACCCAAACTTTCTTTAATCCTCTATATTTATAACAGTTTTAACATTTCTTATCCCAACTGTACCCCTTCTCTTTTAATTTTATTACAATTATACCAATTTCCTTTTCGCAATTTACCCCTACTTCTTAAGGTTTATTACATTTCAAATTTCTGTATTTTACTCTTATTTTAACCAATTTTCAGATTTGTATTTATCAAATAGCCACAATTAAGTGATTATAGTTCAATTAACCAATTAGCCCTTTTAACTATTCAAAATTCAGAATTAGTTCAATTAATTAAATTCACATTACATCATTAACCAACCCTAGGCAGTCTTACAAACATAGCCACTTATGATTAATCATTCAACTAACAAGACTCGGGGGAACAATTGATAGACGGGTGAGTCTTATTAATCGAAATAACTAATCGCAATTGAATCTATCAAGTAAACTCCTTAGGTGGATATGACGACCTAAAGGGTCATCACTTGTTTCCTCACTTGTTCCGCACTTCCGAGGCCTTGAAAACCTCATTCTATGTTGCCTCGATTTACGTGCATGATCCGGGCATGTAGCTGGAAAGATTGTTGTGATAGAATATATGAATTCTATGAGAAATTTGAAGAAAAATGATATTAATATTAATATGGTTGACTTCGGTCAACATTTTTGGTAAACGAATCTGGACCCGAGATCGGACGGCCCCGGAAGGTCCGTAGGAAAATATTGGAGTTGGACATGCGTCTGGAGTCGAATTCTGAGGCCTAGAGCCCAAGTTATGAATTTTTCTGTGAAATTGTTTTTGCTGTAATTATTAAAGGAAAATAAATTAAATGACCTTGGTATCGGGCTCGTATTTTGGTTCCGATGCCCGGTACAAGTCTTAAATATTATATATGTGCTTTTTGCAAAATTTGGTGACATTTGGATGTCGTTTGATATGTTTTGGATCTTGAGTTCCAAGTTTGAAAGTTTTGAAAACCAAAAGTATGAAAATCATGAACTTGAGGCTTAATTTGATGAAAACGATGTGATATTGGCGATGTGATCGCACGAGCAAGTTTGTAATGTGTTTTTGATGTTGTTTACATGTTTGGTTTGGAGCCCAGGGGGCTCGGGTAAAGATTTGGTAGGCCGTTGGTTCAAATTCTGAATTTTTACACTGCTGGTTTTTCACCTAGCTGTGGGCTTCGTAAATGCGAAGATTTTCTCGCAATTGCGAGAAGTCCCAGGCTGGCCTTGGTTCGCAAATGCGAACCAATCTTCGCAAATGCGAAGATGGTAGGGGAGTGAAGGGGTTCGCAAATGCGAACCATACCTCGCAAATGAGAGGACTTCAGTAAATGGTCCAGCTTCGCAAATGCGATTATAATGTTGCAAATGCGAAGGCCCCAGTAGTTCAGCTTAGTTCGCAAATGCGAACTTAATGTCACAAATACGATGCTGACAGTCCCCAAGCCTGCTATGTTCGCAAATGCGAACAAAAGTTCGCATTTGCGATATCCGCAGCTGTGCAACTTTATACTTAAACGAATTTTAAAGCTCATTCTTCATTATTTCAAAAATCCACACACGACACACGACCTCTCAAGAGAAATTTCACTCCAAAGCAATTTTAAGTCACTTTTTAATTAATTATTTCAATTCCTAACAACATTAAACATGTTTTTCAATAGAAATCATAGGTTTTCATGGTAGAAATTCATATTCTTGGGTAAAACCTAGGGTTTTCATGAATTGGGCAATTGGACCTCGAATTGAGGTCCGATTTTGAAACAAATCATATATCTGAACTCATGGGGGAATGGGTAATCGGATTTTGGTCCGAACCTCGAGTTCCGACCACGTGGGCTAGTGGCGTTTTGGGAAATTTTGGGGTAAACTTTGAGAAAACCATCTTTAAGCATTCAAACCAAGTTAATTAGTATTTATTAATATAATGGAATCAATTGTGATTAGATTTGAGCTAGTTGAAAGCGAAAATTCTGGGAAAAAGCTATAATTGAAGAATAATTTGGACTTCAAGGCTAGAGACAAGTGTTTGTTCTATCCTAGCTTGAGGGAATAGGATTATGTGCTATGTGCTATGTGGTCGAGTGCGGTGTATGGGCTATGGTGACGAGCATCCATACACTGGCGTCTTGCATGACCGTGCGTCGTTGTTAATACTTGTTGTGAGACATATTTAAAGATAAATTGTTGAACCCTTGCCGGGTTGTAGAATTGATATTGTTCTCCCTTGCTGGGACTTGTTGTGAAGTGAGATATTGATTGCCCTTGCCGGGACTTTGTTGTGATGATTATTGTGTCCCTTGCCGGGACGGTTCATGATTTATTGTTTTCTTTCTCTGCCCTTAACTGTGATTGTTATTTGGGTAAGGAAGAGTGATAATGCACGAAGGCTGATGCCGTGCTTTGATTTATTGATGATGCACGAAGGTTAATGTCGTGCCTTGTTATTGATTATGCATGAAGGTTAATGCCGTGCCATGTTATTGATTATGCACGAAGGATCATGCCGTGCCTTGTTATTGAACCATGTACGAAGGATCATGCCGTACTATGGATGTGAGGATGAGAGTAAAATCACAAAGGGTGATGCCGTGCACTTTATTTGGTTATTTGGCGAGGATGAGAGTAAAAGCACGAAGGATGATGCCGTGCAACTATTTGCCGTTCCTTGACTTGATAGTACCTATTTTTCCATTATACTTTGTCTTCCTTGTGGACTTATTAACTGTTGTTAATTGTTGAGTTCTTCTGAGATATTCCTTGTTGATTTGTTACTTGATTATTTTCCGTTATATTGTGGTGTATATATATATAGAACTGCACATATTTATGGGGATGTCTGGTCCTAGGCTTGTCACTACTTCGCTGGGATAGGCCAGGCACTTACCAGCACATGGGGTCGGATTGTGCTGATACTGCACTTCTGTATGTTTTTGCACAGGTCCAGGTTTCGATCAGGAGCAGCGGCAGTAGATCTTTTGCATGGGAGTTGAGCATATTGAGACCGAGGTAGCTTGTAGGCGTTCGCAAGCCCGATGTCTCTTCTTTTTACTTATGCTAATAGCTGTAGTCTCCTTGTTCCGAGACAAACAGATTATGTTATATTTATTTCAGACCTTTATGTGTAGTATTCAGTAGTAGTTCGTGAGTTGGTGACTCCACGTCTTGGGTAGAGGATTTCAGTATTATTTTACCTTGAAACTGATTATCGCTATTTTTATAAAGTCTTCTGCACTTATTTAATTAAGGTTATGGTTTTGGTTGATAAATTAAATATGAAATATTGCTAAAAACGGGGATAGTGTGAATAAAGTGGCTTGCCTAGCTACCATGAGTAGGCGTCATCGCGATCCCGATGTTGGGGGGAAATTCGGGTCGTGACAAGTTGGTATTAGAGCTCTAGGTTACAAAGGTCTCACCACTCACGAACAAGCTTAGTAGAGTTTGAGAGGTAGGTACGGAGACGTCTGTACTTGTCCTCCAAAGTCTATTGAGTTAGGAAAGAGTCTCTCATTTGTTCCTTCTTGTCGTGCGATTTGTTCCTCAAATACCGATTGATCTTCTACTCTATCCTTTCGCAGATGGTGAGGACATACGCTTCTTCGTCCGCTGACCAGCAGCCCGAGCCTCAGGCAGCTCCCGTGAGGGGCAGGGGCCGAGGCCGTATCGTAGGCCGTGGTAGGGGCAGAGCTCAGCCCCCGGTAGCTATTCCAGAGGCGGAGCCTCATATTGAGACCGGCAAGGAGGTTCCAGTCCCAGCAGCTCCAGTGGGACCATCTCAAGTCCCAGGAGAGGCTTTATTTACCCCAGATCTTCGGGAGGCTTTGGTCAGGATAGCGGGTTTTATGGACAGCATTGCCAGAGCAAGCTTATTACCAGTTGCACCAGCCACTTCTCAGGCTGGAGGAGGGGCCCAGACTCCTATTGCTCGTACTCCAGAGCCAGTAGATCCTCAGCCTCAGGCACCAGTGGTTCAGCCAGTTGTGGCTACTCAGTCAGGAACCACAGCTCAGGCCGGAGATGGAGCGGCCATGACTTCTGATTCTTTATGGAGACTTGATCGGTTCTCCAAGCTGTTTACCACTACCTTCAGCGGTGCCGCATCAGAGGATCCTCAGGATTTCTTATTCAGTTGCCATGAGATTCTCAAAACTATGGGGATAGTGGAGTCCAGTGGAGTTAACTTCTATACATTCAGGCTTTCAGGATCCGCCAAGACTTGGTGGAGGGATTATTGTTTGACTCGACCGGAAGGGACCCCGGCTTTATCATGGGATCAGTTTGCAGAGAGTTATTTCTGGAGAAGTTTCTCCCTGTTACGTAGTGGGATGCACTTCGGAAGTAGTTTGAGCGCCTCCAGCAGGGCATTATGACAGTCACTCAATACGAGACAAGATTTGTTGATTTGGCACGTCATGCAGTGGTGATACTTCCCATAGAGTGGGAGAGGGTCCGCAGGTTCATAGATGGGCTTAATCAACCAATTAGACTTCAGATGGCTATGGGAGTGGCGAGTGATATATCATTTCAGGAGGCAACTAATGCAACACGTAGAGTTGAGATGGCTCTTGCTCGGGGAGGTGGTTATTCTTCAGACAAGAGGCCTCGTCATTCAGGCAGGTTTAGTGGTTCTTCTTCTGGTGGCAGGGAATCTTTTGATAGGGGCTAGTCTTCTAGGACTTTCCATTCCACCCTTCAGGCTTCACAGGGTGGACCAGGCGATTGTGGGTTTCGTGAGCAGTATTCAGATCAGTCTCCTATTATTGCCCAGCCTCTTCAGAGTGTTTGTGGAGGCCATTCAGGTCGTCGGGGCCAGCGGCCCCATCAGCCTAAGAGTTGCTATGGTTGTGGTGACCCAGGTCATCTTGTCAGATTCTGCCCTCGAGCGATGGGCAACACTCAGCAGCGGGACCCTCATCCCATGATTCAGGCCCCAGCTGACCCTCAGCCTGCCCAGCCAGCCAGAGGCGGGGGCAGAGATCATAGAGGTGGAGGTGGAGACCGTAGAGATGGAGACCGTCCAACGAGAGTAGAGGTCAGCCAGTTGATGGTCGTCCTAGAGACGCAGCTCGGAGGGGAGGTGCCGATCCCCGATTCTATGCTTTACCAGCCAGACCAGAGGCAGAGATATCAGATGCCGTGATTACAGGTACTATTTTTGTGTGTGGCAGAGGTGCTTCAGTATTATTTGACCCTGGGTCTACATATTCATATGTGTCTTCCTACTTTGCACCGTATTTGGCCGCACCTAGCTGTGCTCTAGATATTCCAGTTTATGTGTCTACACCAGTGGGCAACTCTTGTAGTCGACCGGGTTCATCGTTCGTGCGTAGTTATCTTTGGGGGTCTTGAGACCCGTGTTGATCTGTTGCTTTTTGACATGGTGGATTTTGATGTCATATTGGGGATGGACTGGTTGTCCCCATACCATGCTATTCTAGATTGTCATGCCAAGATTGTGACCTTGGCCTTGCCAGAATCACCCCGACTAGAGTGGAAGGGTACCTCAAGCCACTCCGTTCGCACTGTTATTTCCTATGTTAAGGCTCGACGCATGGTCGAGAAAGGGTGTCTAGCTTATCTGGCTTATGTTCGTGATTCCAGCGCAGAAGTTCCTTCTATTGAATCGGTCCCTATTGTACGGGAGTTTCCTGAGGTTTTCCCTTCAGACCTGCCGGGCATGCCACCCGACAAGGATATTGATTTTTGTATTGATCTGGCACCGGGCACTCAGCCCATCTCTATTCTACCCTATCGTATGGTCCCGCTAGAGTTAAAAGAGTTAAAAGATCAGTTGCAAGACCTTCTTGAGAAGGGCTTTATCAGGCCTAGTGTTTCCCCCTGGGGAGCACCTGTGTTGTTTGTGAAGAAGAAAGATGGCTCGATGCGGATGTGTATTGATTATCGACAATTGAACAAAGTGACAATAAAGAATAAGTATCCACTGCCGATGATTGATGATTTGTTTGTGGCTCCAGGGAGTGAGGGTGTTGTCAAAGATAGACTTGAGGTCAGGCTACCATCAGCTGAAGATCAGAGCGGCTGACATTCCTAAGACAACCTTTCGCACTAGATATGGGCATTATGAGTTCTTGGTCATGTCCTTCGGGTTGACCAATGCCCAAGCAACATTCATGAAGTTGATGAATTGGGTATTCAGGCCTTACTTAGATCTGTTCGTGATAGTCTTTATAGATGACATCCTAGTATACTCCCGCAGCCAGGAAGAGCACGAGTAGCACCTCAGAGTGGTTCTTTAGACTCTGAAGGATAATCAGCTATATGCCAAATTTTCGAAATGTGAGTTCTGGTTGAGTTCGGTGGCATTTCTAGGTCACATTGTATCAGTGGAAGGTATTCAGGTGGACCCAAAGAATATTGATGCAGTCTAGAATTGGCCTCGACCAGCTTCAGTGACCGAGATTCGGAGCTTCTTGGGGTTAGCAGGTTACTACCGTCGATTTGTAGCGGGGTTTTCTTCTATTGCAGCCCTGATGACCAGGTTGACCCAGAAGGGTGCCCAGTTCCAGTGGTCAGATGGGTGTGAGGCAAACTTTTAGAAGCTCGAGACAGCTTTGACTTCGGCCCCTATCTTGATGTTGCCTACAGGTTCGAGGTCCTTATAAAGTTTACTGTGACGCATCTCGTACAGGGCTTGGAGTGGTATTCATGTAGGATAGTAATGTTATTGATTATGCTTCGAGGCAGTTAAAAATACATGAGAAGAATTATCCAGTTCATGATCTTGAGTTAGTAGCAGTGGTTCATGCCTTAAAAATCTGGAGGCATTATCTATATGGTGTGATGTGTAAGGTGTACACTGATCACAAAAGCCTATAGTACTTGTTCAAGCAAAATGAGTTGAATCTACGACAGTGGAGGTGGTTAGAGTTGCTGAAAGACTATGATGTTACTATCCTATATCACCCAGGTAAGGCCAATGTGGTGGCCGATGCATTGAGTAGAAAGTTTGCCAGCATGGGTAGTCTTGCATTCATTCCGGTTAGTCAGAGACCATTTGCTCTAGATGTCCAGGCCTTAGCCAACCGGTTCATGAGATTAGACATTTCTGAGCCTAGCAGGGTGTTAGCCTGCACGATCGCTCGTTCTTCTCTATTATAGCGTATCCGTGAGAGGCAATTCGATGATCCTTATTTGCGTGACTTGAGAGATACAGTACAGCGGGGAGGTGCCACAAAGGTAAATCTAGATAATGATGGGGTATTGAGATTGCAGGGTCGAGTTTGTGTGCCCAATGTTGAAGGGATTCGAGAGTTTATCTTAGCGGAGGACCACAGTTCGCGGTATTCTATTCACCCGGGCGCCGTAAAGATGTACCAGGACTTATGGAAACACTATTGGTGGCGCAGGATGAAGAAAGATATCGTTGCGTATGTCGCTCGGTGTCTAAACTGTCAACAGGTGAAATATGAGAACTAGAGGCTTGGGGGTGTATTCCAGAGAATTGAAATTCCCGAGTGGAAATGGGAGCGGATCACTATGGACTTCATTACTGGACTTCCTTTGACTCGAAGGAAATTTGATGCTATTTGGATCATTATTGATAGGCTGTCCAAGTCAGCACACTTTATTCCAGTATCTGTCTCCTACTCATCGGAGAGGTTAGCAGAGATTTACATCAGGGATATTGTTCGACTTCATGGGGTACCGGTATCTATTTTCTCTGATCGGGGTACCCAGTTTACCTCGCAGTTCTGGAGAGCGGTCCAGCAGGAGTTAGGCACCCAGGTTTAGCTGAGTACAGCTTTTCATCCTCAAATAGATGGTCAGTCCGATAGGACTATTCAGATTCTAAAGGACATGCTTCAAGCCTGTGTTATTGATTTTGGAGGCTCGTGGGATCAGTTTCTGCCATTAGCAGTGTTCGCCTACAATTACAGCTACCTATCCAACATCCAGATAGCCCCGTATGAGGCATTGTATGGTAGGCGATGTCGATCTCCAATCGGATAGTTTGAGCCGGGAGAGGCTCAGTTGTTGGGTACAGACTTAGTTTGGGAGGCCTTGGATAAGGTCAAGACTATCTACGAGAGATTGCGTTCAGCCCAGTCCAGAGAGAAGACTTATGCGGATCGTAAGGTTCGAGATGTAGATTTCATGGTTGGTGAGCGAGTGTTGCTCCGAGTGTCGCCTATGAAGGGCGTGATGACGTTCGGGAAGAAGGGCAAGCTCAGCCCTAGGTATATTGGTCCATTTGAGATTCTAGACCGAGTGGGAGGGGTGGCTTACGGACTAGCTCTGCCGCCTAGCTTATCAGCTGTGCATCCAGTTTTTCATGTATCTATGCTTCGGAGATACCACGGTGATCCCACACATGTGTTAGACTTCAGCACTGTCCAATTGTACAATGATCTATCCTACGAGGAGGAGCCGGTGGCCATTCTAGACCGGTAGGTTCGACAGTTGAGGTCGAAGAGTGATCCTTCCGTGCGTGTTCAGTGGAGAGGTCAGCCTCCTGAGGCATCGACCTGGGAGTCTGAGTCTGATATGCGGAGCCGCTACCCACATTTGTTCCCCGACTCGGGTACTTCCTTCTCTTGTCCGTTCGAGGACGAACGCTTATTTTAGAGGTGGAGGATGTGATGACCCAAAGGGTCATCACTTGTTTTCCTCACTTGTTCCGCACTTCCGAGGCCTTGAAAACCTTATTCTATGTTGCCTCGATTTACGTGCATGATCCGGGCATGTAGCCAGAAATATTTTTGTGATAGAATATATGAATTCTATGAGAAATTTGAAGAAAAATGATATTAATATTGATATGGTTGACTTTGGTCAACATTTTTGGTAAATGGACCCGGACCCGAGATCAGACGGCCCCGAAACGTCCGTAGGAAAATATGGGACTTGGACATGCGTACGGAGTCGAATTCTGAGGCCTAGAGCCCAAGTTATGAATTTTTCTGTGAAATTGTTTTTGCTATAATTATTAAAGGAAAATGAATTAAATGACCTTGGTATCGGGCTCGTATTTTGGTTCCGATGCCCGGTACAAGTCTTAAATATTATATATCTGCTTTCTGCAAAATTTGGTGACATTTGGATGTCGTTTGATATGTTTTGGACCTTGACTTCCAAGTTGGAAAGTTTTGAAAACCAAAAGTATGAAAATCATGAACTTGAGGCTTAATTTGATGAAAATGATGTGATATTGGTGATGTGATCACACGAGCAAGTTTGTAATGTGTTTTTGATGTTGTGTACATGTTTGGTTTGGAGCCCGGGGGGCTCGGGTAAAGATTTGGTAGGCCGTTGGTTCAAATTTTGAATTTTTACACTGCTGGTTTTTCACCCAGTTGTTGGCTTCGCAAATGCGAAGATTTTCTCGCAATTGCGAGAAGTCCTAGGCTGGCCTTGGTTCGCAAATGCGAACCAATCTTCGCAAATGCGAAGATGGCAAGGGACTGAAGGGGTTCGCAAATGCAAACCATACCTCGCAAATGCGAGGCCTTCAGTAAATGGTCCAGCTTCCCAAATGTGACTAAAATGTCGCAAATGCGAAGGCCCCAGTAGTTCAGCTTAGTTCGCAAATGCGAACTTAATGTCGCAAATGCGATGCTGACAGTCCCCAAGCCTGCTATGTTCGCAAATACGAACAAAAGTTCGCATTTGCGATATCCGCAGCTGTGCAACTTTATACTTAAATGAATTTTAAAGCTCATTCTTCATTCTTTCAAAAACCCACACACCACACACGACCTCTCAAGAGTAATTTCACTCCAAAGCAATGGTAAGTCACTTTTTACTTAATTCTTTCAATTCCTAACAACATTAAACATGTTTTTCAATAGAAATCAAAGGTATTCATGGTAGAAATACATGTTCTTGGGTAAAACCTAGGGTTTTCATGAATTGGGCAATTGGACCTCGAATTGAGGTCTGATTTTGAAACAAATCATATATTTGAACTCATGGGGGAATGGGTAACCGGATTTTGGTCCGAACACCGAGTTCCGACCACGTGGGCCAGGGGCATTTTGGGAAATTTTGGGGTAAACTTTGCGAAAACCATCTTTAAGCATTCAAACCAAGTTAATTAGTATTTATTAATATAATGAAATCAATTGTGATTAGATTCGAGCTAGTTGAAAGCGGAAATTCGGGGAAAAAGCTATAATTGAAGAATAATTTGGACTTCAAGGCTAGAGGTAAGTTTTCGTTCTATCCTAGCTTGAGGAAATATTATTATGTGCTATGTGCTATGTGATCGAGTGCGGTGTATGGTCTGTGGTGACGAGCATCCATACACTGGCGTCTTGCATGACCGTGAGTCGTTGTTAATACTTCTTGTGAGACAGATTTAAAGATAAATTGTTTAACCCTTGCCGGGTTGTAGAATTGATATTGTTCTCCCTTGCCGGGACTCATTGTGAAGTGAGATATTGATTTCCCTTGCCGGGACTTTGTTGTGATGATTATTTTGTCCCTTGCCAGGACGGTTCATGATTTATTGTTTTCTTTCTCTACCCTTAACTGTGATTGTTATCTGGGTGAGGAAGAGTGATAATGCACGAAGGCTGATGTCGTGCTTTGATTTATTGATTATGCACCGTGCCTTGTTATTGATTATGCACGAAGGTTAATGCCGTGCCATGTTATTGATTATGCACGAAGGATCATGCCGTGCCTTGTTGTTGAACCATATACGAAGGATCAAGCCGTACCATGGATGTGAGGATGAAAGTAAAAGCACGAAGGGTGATGCCGTGCACTTTATTTGCTTATTTGGTGAGGATGAGAGTAAAAGCACGAAGAGTGATGCCGTTCAACTATTTGCCATTCCTTAACTTGATGGTACATGTTTTTCCATTATACTTTATCTTCCTTGTGGACTTATTAACTGTTGTTAATTATTGAGTTCTTCTGAGATATTCCTTGTTGATTTGTTACTTGATTATTTCTCGTTATCTTGTGTGATATTCCTTATTGCGTTATTACTTGGTTATTTCTCGTTATCTTGTGGTATACATATATATATATAGAACTGCACAGGTTTATGTGGGTGTCTGGTCCTAGGCTTGTCACTACTTCGCCGGGATAGGCCAGGCACTTACCAGCACATGGGGTCGGTTGTGCTGATACTGCACTTCTGTGCGTTTTTGCACAAGTCCAGGTTTCGATCAGGAGCAGCAGCAGTAGATCTTTTGCGTGGGAGTTGATCATATTTGAGACCGAGGTAGCTTGCAGGCGTCCGCAGGCCTGGCGTCTCTTATTTTTACTTATGCTAATAGCTGTAGTCTCCTTGTTCCGAGACAAACATATTATGTTATATTTCTTTCAGACCTATATGTGTAGTATTCAGTAGTAGTTCGTGAGTTGGTGACTCCACGTCTTGGGTAGAGGATTTCAGTATTATTTTACCTTGAATCTGCTTATCTCTATTTTTATAAAGTCTTCCGCACTTGTTTAATTAAGGTTATGGTTTTGGTTAATAAATTGAATATGAAATATTGCTAAAACAGGATAGTGTGAATAAAGTGGCTTGCCTAGCTACCACGAGTAGGAGCCATCACGATCCCGATGTTGGGATAAAATCCAGGTCGTGACAGTGGATACGAATCATGTGATTTTAACAATCGACCTACTTGAATCTAAAATTGTCTAAGGGCGAACGTCTCTAATTGAACTAACAGCTATAACCAATCTACCCAACTAATTGAAATCTAAAAAATTATCACTCACTAATAGCAATTATTCAATTTTAACTGAAAAAAACAGATTCTAGAATTTAAAAATTAACTCACGAACCATCAATAAACTATGACAGAATGAATATCAATTGAAAAGAAATTATAAACAGATAAAATCGGGTGAGTATTGGAAACTAAGAAGCAAGAGGAAAAAACGAAATTAACAACATCAATTTTCAAATTATCATAAGCGGACCAAAAATGAAGCATGGAAAACAGAAATTAACCTATTAAGCAAACTAACCAAAGGATCTAACAGTTTAACAACAAACGAACATAATTCCTAATTTCCTAATTACTCTAATTAAAGAAAGTAATCAAAAATTGGAAGAAGAAATAGAGAAACAAAGAATTCAGCCTAAAGAAACAAGTATATACAAAGGCGAGCAAAATATGACTTAGCTTTTTTGTTAATTTTCCTTTCTTATGTTATTCCTTTGTTTTCCTTTTTTCTTCTGTTTTTCTTCGTTTTTCTTCATTTTCTTGAACAAATTTCGAGTCTTGAAAATCCGGTAATTTTTCTTGAAAATTTCTTGAAACAGAATATGTTTTAGTATTTTCCAGCGGCTTTTTGGACTTAAAATTTCATCACAGTGTAGGGAATATTGAAAAAATAAGAGATGATGTGAGTTTTGAGGGTTTTAGGGTGGCGGCGCAAACTAGGGTTTAATATTTGAGGGGTTTGGTTGGTATTTGAAAGAAAAAGATAACGGGGTAGTGATGAAGAGGTGAACATGAATGTATTGATGTTAATTTCAACGGGAAATGAGGCCGGCCGTCGCCGTGGGTGGCGGAACCCTAGCGACGGCTATTACAAGAGAGGGGTCTGTGGTTAGGGTGGCGAGATGAAGAAGACAGTGAGACTGTCTTTGTGTATTAATATATTAATATGTAATGAGGCTTTGGAGCCGTTGGATTTAACATGAATCAAGGGCTGAGATTAAAAGACGCCAAAACGGCGTCATTTCTGTACAGGACTGTGCTTGCTGGCTGGGCCGTTTGGACTGGGGTTTTGGGCCACTGGTTGGGGTGTCTTGGGCTGAGGCAGCTGGGGACTGCTTGGGCTAAAGGAATTTGGGTTAATTAACCTATTGTTTGTCTCTTAATTAAGACCATTTTTCTTTTAATTTTTCCTTGTTTATTTTATTTTATTTCTTGTATTTTCTTTTTGTATTTTGTATATATATTGTATTTCAATTTTCTTTTGTATTTTTTCTATATTTTTACTATTTTGTAATTAACTTGGAACTTATTAAAAATTGTTAAACTAATTACCTTCCTTTTTGGCAATTTTTCAATTTAAAGCAAACAAATGTTATTTTTTAATTTTTCTTTAATTTGTTAAAAAAGAATCCATACCTACTACGTGAGAAATTAAATTCTAAATGCATTTTTTGTTTTTTTTATTTATCAAACATAAATAACATACAAAGAATTAACACAAAATTCACGCAAATTATAAAAAATAAGGAAAAATTAATTATTTGAATTTTATAGGAATAAATCATATGTATGGTAAAAATCACGTGCTAACAGCTGCCCCTCTTTGCTCGGGAACACGAAGAGTTTCCGTGCAAAGATAAGTGAGCAACTATGAACGATTTTTAGCCGTTCAAGTATTCCGTTGTGAAGCATTTTGAAAAAGTTTTGACCGCACCCAGCTTCAGAGGTTGCTTACATATCCTGGGCTAAACAGTAATCAGGTCAGTGTAGTTCGGGAAGGTTTGGTAGTTTGAAACTACCAAGGACTGTGATCTCACTGCTGTTGCCGTTGTTACTGCTTTTACTACTGACTGACCCCTTATTACACCATGGTAAAAATAAAAGAAACTAGCCTAAGCTACGGTCTATGAATTACAAAAAATCATATCTGTCTTCCAACTTGTTTTTGGATTTTCTTGATCTTGTATCTTGTATTCCTTCCAAAGACATTCTTGTTGTTGCCTTAAACTTGTATTATCTCTTCCAACGGCATTCTCGTTATTGACCTAAACTTGTTCAACTACTTCAATTTGAAATATGCGTCCATTTCCCAGGTGGACCCCTGCTTGTGACAAAATAAACAACCAAAGAAAGATTTTTTCTGCCCCAGTATGGTGACTGGGCATATCATGTTATTTAATGTTAGAATTTAAAGACATAAATTAAAAAATGCAGAAATGTATTCCCTTGTTTTTTAGGTGGGCGCCTGATGCATGAAAATGAAAATGCAGAAAATATTCCCTTGTTATACAGGTGGGCGCCTCAACAGAAATTAAAAAGGCAGAAAAGTATTCCCTTTTTATCCAAGTGGGCGCCTGATGCAGAAATTAAAAATACAGAAAAGTATTCCCTTATTATCCAGGTGGGCGCCTGAACAGAAATTAAAAATGCAGAAATGTATTCCCTTGTTATACAGGTGGACGCCTGAAAATGCAGAAATGTATTCCCTTGTTTTCCAGGTGGGCGCCTGAACAGAAATTAAAAAATGCAGAAATGTATTCCCTTATTCTACAGGTGGGCGCCTGAACAGAAATTAAAAATGCAAAAACGTATTCCCTTGTTATTCAGGTGGGCGCCAGATGCAGAAATTAAAAATGCAGAAAAGTATTCCGTTGTTATATAGGTGGGCGCCTGAACAGAAATTAAAAATGCAAAAATTAAAAACTTTTGTGTTACCTTGTGACTAAAGTTTATCTTAGGCGAAAAATTTATCAGACTAAGATTTTTATCTTAGGAGAAAGTTTCAGCAGACTATGATTTTAATTCTCATTGGACTATGTCCATTTCAATGTAATCTCAGGAGGAATATCCATCGGACTGAGATTTTTGACTCCAGGAGATAATTCATCGGTCTGGGTCTGTTTTCTTGTGTTTGTCTCAGGAGGAATATCCATCGGACTGAGATTATGACTCCAGGAGATAATTCATCAGACTGGGTCCATTTCAATTCAAACTTTCTTAAACTTTCAAATTCAACAATCTTTTTTTTCTTTTTCGACTTTTACCTTTCTTTCTTTTCCAACTTAAAATTTTCCCTTTCAAATTATGCCTTTCCCTTTCTTTTCAAATTACACCTTCATTTCCTTTTCCAACCTCTACTTTGATTTTCAAATTGACTTCTGCCTTTCTTTTGTTTTCAACTTACATTATCCCTTTATCTTAAGTGAAAAATTCATCAGACTAAGATTTCATCTTAGGAGAAAGAATCAACGGACTAAGATTCTTTCCTTTCATCTTAGGTGAAAAATTCATTAGACCAAGACTTTTATCTTGGGAGAAAGATTCAACAGACTAAGATTTTATCCATTTATCTTAGGTGAAAAATTCATCGGACTATGACTTTTGTCTTAGGAGAAAGTTTCAACTGACTAAGATTTTATCATTCACCGACACTTGTTTCATTCACCATTCAACTTGAATTGTCCAACTTCAAAACAATTATATTTACCTTCATGCTCTTCGGATGACTACCCGATTTCAAGAAAATGACAGAAAATTTTCTGCCCCAGTTTGATAATATCTTTTGTAGAATATCTCTTGCCCCTGTTTCAAAGTAAAGAAAAATTTGTTAGTTTAAAATGCGGTGGTTGGTTTTGGCCTTGAACTTTGATGGTGGCCGCTTTCCACTTGAATGCCTTACTTATTTGCCGACTATCCATTTTCACTTCTTCTTTCTTCAAACTCGTCTTCCTTACGGCATGTATGTTGTTCCTTTCTTTACGGATCCCACAAAATCCGATCTTGAAGTCTATGATTCCTTTAATGATTTCATTTGTCGAACCCTATACTTCCATTTGTTATATTGTTCCCGAGTTGGCAGTCTGCCAACCTTTATGTCTCGTATGAACCCCAAACATTTTTAATTGTTACCCGCTTCATTGCACATGTTACTCTTTTGGCTTAAAGCACTAGCCTTGTCTTTTCCTGACTTACGACAATCGTCATGTTGGCCAAATTCCATCTTGTGCAATTGGAAAGCTTGGTGGAAAATTTTGAAATCATTTCTTTATTTGTTATGACCCGACAGACTCAATAAGAGGGAGGGTAAAACAAAGTGTGAAGAATAGAGAGAAAAAAAAATACAATTCTTAACAAGAAACCTACAAAAGAATGACCTATCGGATGTGAATACCGACTCTAGCGACCTTGACATGCACTTTGAACCTTCTCTGTATAGCAAATATGATGTTCAACTCTTGTTGCAAGTTCTGCCGTGAAACTGGTCTTCAACATTTCATTTCCTTGATCTGATTCAACTCCTTAGTCGACTTGTAGCGCCCATAGGGTTTTCACCATCAAGCCTTTCTCATTATTTGAGTCTTTTCTTTCACTCAACTCACTGTCGCCTTATGGTGCCCGTGAGGGTTTTCACTGATAAGACTCTTTCATTTTGATTTCTCTCATCTTGGAGTCCCGTGGTGGTTCTCATCATTTCTTGAATTCTTCATTCTCCTTTGTTCGGGTTGGAGTGTTGCCCCTGATGTGATTCACCTTTGTTCGTTTGACTTGGCATTTCTTGAAGATTGATCGGAAGGTCTTCCTTTGGACCGTAATGCAGGCTTTTGGATGGGATTGAGAAAAAACAATATAAAGGCTCAAAATATTTTAATGTGGTTTAAAGATTACAACTTTTGGAAGCGTATTCCTTTAATAACCATAACTTCTGCCCCAGTTTCCTTCTTGGGGGATTTTTTGGATTTTTCTTTTATTGTGACTGAACCTCAATAAGGCCGCCTACGTACCCATTCAGAATCAAGTCAAACGTAGTTCGGAGCATAAGATCGCTTCATTGTTGCGATTTCACTTCTCCCGATTTCTTGTTTTCTTTTCTCTTTTCTTTCCTTTTCTTCTTTTCTTTTCTTTTCTTCTTTTCTTCTCTTCTTTTTTTCTTTTTCTCTTTTTCTTCTCCTTTCTTTCTTTTTATTTTCATCTTTTCTTTTCTTTTTCTTTTCTTTTCTTTTTCTCTTTTCTTCTTTTCTCCATTTGATTTCCCCGCTCAATCCTCAATTTTTGTTGTTAATTCCGAAAGAGGGATATGAAAGAAAATACAATAAGGCTCAAAGGGATAACAATGGATAGAGTGTTTGGATAGCCGAATAAAATGCCTTCGTCATTCCAATCTTCAAAACATACCAAATACAAACCACATAGTTAAACATCTTTCGACTGATTCACATATTTGCCTTCTGTATTTGCCGATTCTTAGTGCATTTGGGCAACAATCTCGATACCACGAATGGTCATTTTAGCCTTGGGGTACTCTTGCCTTTGGCTTTAAATCGATGAAGCATGATACATCTCCAAGGCATTTCTTTTCGCTTTATTTTCAAGTTTCACTTGGTTCAGGCTTCACAGTATTCCGATATGTTTCATTTCTTCTAAATACATTCACATTGTTTTATTGTTAAATTGACTTTTTACACCAGGCCGAGAATTATGTGCATGTCATGTTGCTAAAATCAGTTATGAGAAGAATAGAAATGGAATGACTAGAAATGATGGGAAACGGAAAGTTGTATTAAACTGATGGGTTAAAACAACAAGATGAACAACAAAATGAACAGACTAGACTAGAATTACAAACCTAGAAGGCACTAAATTTTTTTATTACTAAACAAAGTGAAGATATAAGGGTTTTGACTCTCAAGACAATGTTCAGATTACAACCCTAAAATAACCCGGGCAACAGAGATAACGCCAAAATAAACCACCAAACCTCCAAGAGATGGAGCGCCTTCCCAATTGACAAGCATGGCATTTTAGCCACTGAATTCTGCATTTATGTTGCCAAGATCACTATCTGTTTCAATATCTTCAACTTCATTTGAAAATTTCCCAAGAAGATTCTCATCACCCACGTCATCGGGTATCATCCCCACAAAATGTGCAACGTCATGTGTAGGTAAAGGATTCCATGAAATGTTCTAGATGGCACTGTCCTGGACCGCAATCATTCCTTCCTGAATCATTCTTTCTATCTTTCTTTTTAAATCCCAACAACTTTCAACATCGTGCCCCAGAGCATTGGAGTGGTATTCACACCTTTTAGATAAGTCAAAGCTTTTCGCACGTCGATCGACCCGATTTGGTGGAAGGGTGCAATCATGTCATGTTGTTTTAACTTCTCAAACAAGCTTGCATAGGACTCTCCTATTGGTGTAAAATTTTCTTTCAACTTTTGTTCCCTTCCATACCCCCGGCTTGGATATGGGTTATAAGGTACTTGAAAATTTTGCGGAGGCTGGTAAATATTTTGTGATGTTCGGGCTCACTTTCTTGGTTGTTTTAAGGGTTGAGCAACATATTGGACTGGATCAATAAAGTATGGAGGGTTTTGAGGCGGGTAGTAATACTTAAGGGGGTCATGGAAAAACTGATAAAGCTGCATATACCTTCGAGATGTTCTCATAGGACCTCTTCTCGACCCTGATATCATCATGATTTCTTCATCCTTCCCATTCACATCACTAAATTCACTTTGGACATCCTGAGCTGCATCTTTGAGAGCTTCTTGACTTATAATTTTGCCTGTCTTAAGACCGTCTTCCACCATTTCTCCGATTTTGATTATTTCTTCAAAGGATTGACCAACTGCAGATATCATGTTTTGAAAGTAATCCGGCTCTTGAGCTTGAAGGAAAAAAGTGACCAAGTCGTGATCATCCATGGGTGGCTTAGCTCTAGCTGCCTGCTCTCTCCATTTGATGGCATATTCCCTGAAACTTTCAGTGGTTTCTTTTTCAGTTTAGAAAGGGAAATGCGGTTTGGGATGACGTCGATATTGTATTGAAACTGTTTGATAATGGCCCAGGCCAAATCATCCCAGACGTACCAACAAGACATGTCTTGATCCCAAAACCATTCAGACGCTACTCCCAAGAGGCTTTCCCCAAAATAAGCCATAAGAAATTCGTCATTTCTTCCCACGCCTCTCAATCGGTTGCAATACCTTTTCAGGTGGGCTATGGGGTTTCCACGTCCATCGTACTTTTCCAATTTGGGAACCTTGAAACCAGGCGGCAAGTGGGCATCGAGGAACATACATAGATCTCTGAAGGAAACACTCTTTTAACCTGCCATTTCTTGCGTGTTTTTCAGCTGTTGTTTTAATCTTTTCATTCTTTGTGATATTTCTTCTTGTACCTTCTTTCCGGTAGGCTTCTCAATGTTCCCATGCAGATCAAACGAGTATGATTGGTATTCAGAAAAGTGGTCTTGTTCTTGCTGTATAGCAAATTGCGATTCATGAGAAGGTTGTCCCTAGCCGTTGGCCCATGCTTGACGCATTTGTTGTTTCAGTGTTCTATTTTCCTCAACCACAAAAGACCCTTGTTGAACTCTCTGATCCTGAGTCTCTTGAGCACTCGTAACAGCTCCGATGTCAATTATCATTTTCCTCGAATCTTGTTCTCCGATTTACCATAACCAACCACCTCAACTTTCTGGATTAACAAAATGATGCCACCACGTTAGTGTTAAGGTATTCCGCTTATTGATTTCCTTTGTTTTTTCCGATATTTTCTTTTCTTTTACGCCTTTATTGGCTTTTCTTCTTTTTTTTTTATTTTGATTATGGATATGGTCGAATCCTATGTGGATTGCCTACGTATCATGACCCCGCATGAATCAGACCGAGCGTAGTTCTTGCAAATTAATGCTAGAATAAAAAGATGTTTATTTGATTTTTAAATTTGTTTTCTTTCAAGAAAAATTGTAGAAGCCGACATCAACTACAAACTTGATGAAAAACTTTCACATCTTATGCCAGAGATTTCTACAAGAATAAGAATATTATTAGTGTCAATTATGACTATTTCTACAAAATTGGCCATGCAATGGCTTATTTAGACATAGTGGCTATTTTTGCAAAATTTATTTAAGAAACTAAATTCAAAAATTTTCTCATCCTGGAGCTCATGGGGCATCGTTCGGCATCGCCACAAGCCAACACACGATTGAGGAAGTTTTAGTGACAAATGTGGCTATTTTTAAACATTGGCCATGTAATGACTTATTTTGACAAAGTGGTTATTTTTTGCAAAATTTTATTTAAGAAACTGCAAATTCAAAATTTCTCCTCCTAGGGTCCATGGGGCATCATTCAGCATTGCCACAGGCCAACACAAGACTGAGGAAGTTTTAATGCCAAATGTGGCTATTTCAGCAAAAACGACCATGTAATGGCTTATTTAATAAAGTGGCTATTTTTTAAAAGTTGAGTGATGCCTCAAACTTGATTTGCGGCTACGGCCTTTCAACATTTTACAAGGAATATTTCAAGGCTATGCCAATAAATTATTTAAAATGACTCAAAGTGGCTATTCTTGCAAAAACGGCCTTACAGCGTTATTTTGGGGGACATTCGGCTTATTTTAAACAAGAATGGCATCACCTAACTTATTTATAACAAAAATCAAAATTTTGACATTTTTTGGTTATTTTTACAAAAGGGGTGGTAACTCAAACTTGATTTTGAGGCTACGGCCTTTCAACATTTTCACAAGGAATATTTAAAGGCTATGCCCGCAAATTATTTTAAAATGACTAAAAGTGGCTATTCTTGCAAAAACGACATTCCGGTGTCCTTTTGGGGGACATTCAGCTATTTTAAAAAAACGACATCACTTTGATTTTATTTAAAACTAAAAATTCAACATTTTTTGGTTATTTTTTAAAAGTGGTGTTAACCCAAACTTGATTTTGAGGCTACGACCTTTCAACATTTCCACATGGAATATTTCTAGGCTATTATTCAAAAAGTAAAAAAAAAAAGATTTCAAAGTGGCCATTTTTGCACAAACAGCCTTCCGGCGTCCCTTCGGAACATTCGGCTATTTTCAAAAGCAGTGTCACTTTGATTTATTGAAAACTAAAACTCGACATTTTTTGGTTATTTTTTAAAAAGGGTGGTTGGAACCGATAAGGGTTGCCTACGTATCTCACATCTGGTGAGAATCAAACCTGCGTAGTTCGGTCAAATTATTTTGTGACCAATTATTGTTCTACCTATTTTTCAAACTTTCTTTTCAAATTTCCGACACAGTTCCGTCAATATTTTATATTCTAAAAAATTTCTTTCTTTTTGTTTTCAGGAATTTAGCCAGTCCGTATAATAATCTAGGACAAATAAATGCAACATATAATATGTTCGGTCTTTGATATTCCGGGTCACCTGTCCTAGATGGACCCAACCCCTGTGTTGAGTCACCTAATTCAGATATGATGCAAATAAACGTCCTAGATCTAGGCTCAATATCCTGATGTTTTAGTGGTACTAGACCGTGTACCCGAGAGGACAACTCGGATCGAGGAGGGGGCTACGTACCGGGAACCCGCGGGGTCGTCCGGTTTTGTAACTTATCCGGCCTCTTTTCTCATTTTTGGTATTGACACTAACAGAAAGGGGAGTCTCTACCAGTAAGCACATCCCCGGAGGTAAGAAGAGAAGGGTTTTCGGCAAAATTTTATATATACATTTCACGTAATATCAAAGCGGTAAACATGTAGCACATTGATCAAAACATATAATGAAATCATATATAAGCAAAAACAGCAATTTAACTGAGCTCGAATACTTAAACCCTGAACCGAAGTTCAAGGTTTCTTATCCCCAACAGAGTCGCCAGAGCTGTCACACCTCCTTTTTCACACGTAAATGCCTCTGTTTACTACTACACCCCGGGAAGGGATATAATAATAATCAGGGAAGGCGTTTTTCTACTTAAAGGACAGTCGGAACGGGATAAATTTATTTAATTTTTCAGAGTCACCACTTGGAAAAATAATGGTGTCCCAAGTCACCGGTTTAATCCCGAACCAAGGAAATTTATGACTCTATATTACAGTTTGCGAAACTAGAAACCTGGATAAGGAATTCTGTTAACACGGGAGAAGGTGTTAGGCACTCCCGGATTTCGTGGTTTTAGCACGGTCGCTCAACTTCCATATTTTGTTTTTATCTGATTTCTTTATATATTTGAATTATGTGCTTTTATTGTTCCGCTTTTCAATTTTAGAAGAATTGCGACGTCACGAAAACACATTTCGAGTCACACCTTAACCGGTACGCCTGTGACTTTAATGCGTTTTAGTTTCACCGAGAGTAAGATTTGGGTCACATAAATGCGCACCCGTATTTAGGAAAGTAATTTTATTAAAGTCGTGCCTAAAGAATCTATCGTGTTATTAACTTTGGGAAAGACCATGAAATTTACTAAACGGTCCTTCCAAGTCTAAGATTTTCATAATAATTTATTTGAGGGCCCCGGAATTGTGTATTATTTATTTGGCGAGGCTCGTCTCATTATTTTATTTAAGGTCAATCCTAACATGACTATAATTTTTTATTTAATTGGTCTCTAATAATAAACAAATGTCCTAATTTATTATTATTAAGAAATGCCATAGTCTATTAATTAAACATTAACGGGCCAAGTGCCATTTTAACCTTAGGTCTAAGGAATCCAATTTATATACTTGTCCTGGATTAATATTCCCAAACGCTGGGCCTGAAACAGGCCCAAACAGCAAAACGGCAGAACATGCCATATGGAGTTAAGGGATCAAATCCTTGAAACTATACAAGCCACATGATTACTCACCAATTAATGTGTCTGAATCAGCTATAATGAAGCAGTGTACTCATTTTTTCACGACCCTAGTTCACCAATCGTGAACATGTCGTGATGGCACCCAGTCCCCACGACTAAGTAAGCCTAACACGTTGCGGAATATACAAGTTTATGAACATTAAATAAGAAATAGCGGAAAAATAATATAAAAAGAAATGTAATCCGTGTCGCTTGGCACATACACCCGTCAAATACACTGTATAAAACACCACCAAGACCCGAAATCCCACGGGTAACACAGACTAAAAGAGAATATACAACTGTGGCTCTATGTGTAAAGAGTATCTAAGAACGAAATGAAGGAAAAATGTCTGCTAATACTATCAGAATAGAAGGAAAGCCTCCGGATCCGCGGACGTAGCAGATCATACCTCGAGGTCTCCCAAAGTGCTGCTGAATCACCTAGTATGAGCCTGTCCTGATGTACCTGGATCTGCACAATAAAAAGTGTGCAGAAGAGTAGCATGAGTACACCACGGCGGTACTCAGTAAGTGCCAAGCCTAACCTCGATGGAGTAGTGATGAGGAAGGTCGGGGCCCTACTGAGAGAAACAATAACAAAATGATATTAGCAATAATAAGCAGTTTAAAGGATAATAATTCCGAATTAACAATAATAAAGTGATTGCTACAACCGTCTACAATTAAGCTAACAACACGTAACAAAATTCAATTATCAAGTCCAGGACCTCTGGGAATTGAACCCACAGTCCCATTAACAGTACCCCTGAGTCTCCGGGAATCGAACCCGCAACCCATGTCTCAGTAAATCGCAGGATCTCCGGGACTCGAACCCGCAGTTTACATCTTAATAATATGTCAATAACTAAGGATCTCCGGGAATCGAACCCGCAGTCCACAACAATAACTCAGGATCTCCGGGAATCGAACCCGCAGTCCATATCTCAATAACTCAGGATCTCCGGGAATCGAGCACGCAGTCCACAAACAATAACTCAGGATCTCCGGGAATCGAACCCGCAGTCCACGAACAATACCACTCCGGGTCTCTGGGAATCGAACCCACAGCCTTGGGATCTCCGGGAATCGAACCCGTAGTCCACAAACACAACGAATAAAGGAATACACATAGAGAATATAATATGCTTAACTACAACTTCACCAAAAATAGTGCCAACAAATATCAAGAAGTTCAAGTAAGACAATTAGGCAACTAGACAGTTAAATCCTATCTTATCATGCTTTTCTAACTAATACGGGGTAAGAGTATTGATTTAATCAGCTAAGAACAGGAATATCACTAATCAGACAATTCAAGTAAAGTATGTGCTACAACAACCAATGCATGTACACGCCCGTCGCCTCGCGTACAAGGCATTTAAACTATCACATAATATCCTAGGGGTGAAATTCTCCCACACGAGGTTAGACAAGCCACTTACCTCAACTCCGGTATAAAAACCACTAAGAGAAAACTCTCTTCCCGCGAATGTCAGACTCCACAGGTGTAGTATCTGATAAAAATCAATAGAATCATATCAAAATAGGCCAATTGGGCATTACCCAATCAAAACAACTCAAAATACACCAAAACCCACAAGTTGCCAAAACTTTACTTTCGGTACGCTTATCGAAAAATTACGAAAGTTATATATTCAGGTTCCTTATCTCAATACGAGTCCGTGCATATAAAATTTATCGAAATCGGACTCCGTTGGCCCATTCAAATCAAAGATTTCCTAAATTTTAGGCCGAGGGCTCAAACCCACCTTAAATCTTCCATTTTCAGTGAAATAATCGAGGATTTCATGATAAACTAACGAATTAAGGTCAAGAGACTTACCCCCGATGATTTCCCGATGATATCCCAGCGTTTCCCCGTAAATTTCCTCTCTTGGAGCTCAAAAATGGCGTTTTGGTGTATGGGGGTCGCGGATTGACTGTTCTGGTTTTAATATTTCGCTGACAGACCATTCCTTCTATGCGATCTCAATGGACCTATGCGATCGCATAGAGTTATGTTTTTTTCAGCCGATTTTCCCTCCTATGCGATCGCAATACACCTATGCGATCGCATAGTACAACTCCCAGGCCTCATCATTTTTCTTCTCCGCGATCGCGACACTTGCTATGCGATCGCACTGTGCAGTGTAATAAGCCTATGCGATCGCACCCTTAGCTATGCGATCACATAGCACATTTTTCGTCACCCCTCCAGGCTCTTCTATGTGATCGCAATGACTCAATGCGATCGCATAGAGCAATCACCGTCTGCAATTTTTCTGCTGCAATTTTATGATCAAAACTTGCCCGTTGGGCATCCGAAATGATCCCGAGACCCCCGGGACTTCAACCAAAGCCACCAATACATCACATTACCTCATTCAAACATGCTCGTAACATGAAAACACCATTGTAAACATAAAAGTCACCCATTTTAAATGGATTCAAGCCTAAGTTTATTCAAAACTTCTGAAACTAACATTCGATCCAAAACCTGATCAGACGACGTCCAAATGACCTGAAAATTTGCGGACATATCCAAAATTACATAACGAAGCTACAGAAATTGTCGAAATTCCATTCCGACCCTCGGATCAAAATCTCACTATTGTTCGGATTCGCTAAAATTTGAAACTTCGGCATTTCAAGCCAAATTGAGCTAAGGACCTCCAAAATACATTCCGAACGCGCTCCCAACCCTGAAATCACCTAACAGAGCGAATGGAACCATCGTATTTCCGTTCTGAGGTCATCTTAACATTGTTCCGACTACGGGCCATTTTCCAGCTATAAAGCTTTTATTTAGGGACTAAGTGTCCCAAAACACTCCGAATTCCAGAACCGACCCTCCCGGCAAACCGCAATAGTAGAAATGAACTTAGGGGAACAGTTAAATTAGGGATCTGTAACGACCTGACCGGTCGTTTTAGAAAATTTCGCCCCAATCCCCAATTTAACTGTTCCCCTAAGTTTATTTCTGCTATTGTGGTTTGCCGAGAGAGTCGGTTCTGAAATTTGAAGCATTTTTGGACACTTAATCCCTAAATGAGAGCTTTAAAATTAGAAAAAGATCTGTAGCCGGAACAATGTTAAGACAACATCGGAACAGAAATCTGATGGTTCCATTAGCTCTGTTAGGTGATTTCGGGGTTGGAAACGCGTTCGGAATATATTTTGGAGGTCCGTAGCTCAATTAGGCTTGAAATGCCGAAGTTTGAAATTTTGGCGAATCGAACGATAGTTGAGATTTTAATCCGGGGGTCGAAATGGAATTCCGACAATTTATTTAGCTTCGTTATGTGATTTTGGATATGTTCGCAAAATTTTAGGTCATTCGGACATCGTTTGGTCGGGTTTTAGATCGAATGTGCAATTCGGAAAGTTTTAGGAAACTTAGGCTTGAATCCGTGTGTAATTGGTGATTTTGATGTTTATGATGGTGTTTTTTATGATTTGAACAAGTTCATATCGTATTTTGGAGTATGTTGGTGGTTTTCGTTAGGGTCCCGGGAGCTTCGGGATGAATTCGGGGGTTCAAATGGACCAATTTGTGCCAAAGGCATTGCTATTTCTGCTGCAATATTTGCAGAACAATTTTGCTCTCCGCGATCGCGTAAGTCTGGAAGTTGAAGCATCGCGATCGCGTGAGGTAGTATGCGATCGCGTAGGGTATTTGGTCGGAAGCAGTGCAATCGCGTGGCGCGTGTCGCGATCGCGTAGGGTAGTTTGGGAGCCGGTCGAGTTTGTTATTCGCCATCGCGTGAGGTAGTATGCGATCGCGTAGGGTCGCTAAGTTGTTCACTGCGATTGCGTCCAGGCCCATGCGATCACGTAGAGGAAAAGTTGGCCACCCAGGATTTGTGCATCGCGATCACAAGCCCAGTGCTGCGATCGCGTAAAGTTAATTGGCCTGGCAGTGACTTTAAGTCCAGAAACATTTGAGATGCGGCCTAATACACAAAAAATGCCATTGTTGAGCTCCAAGGGAGGAAATTGAAGGGGAAACGCTGGGATATCATCGGGAAATCATCGGGGGTAAGTTTCTTGACCTTAATTCGTTAGTTTATCATAAAATCCGTGGTTATTTCACTGAAAATGGAAGATTAAAGGTGGGTTTGAGCCCTAGGCCTAAATTTTAGAAAACCTTTGATTTGAATAGGCAAACGGAGTCCGATTTCGATAAATTTTATATGCACGGACTCATAATGAGATAAGGAACCCGAATATATAACTTTCGTGATTTTTTGATAAGCGTACCGAAAGTCAGGTTTTGGCAACTTGTGGGTTTTGGTGTATTTTGAGTTGTTTTGATTGGGTAATGACCAATTGGCCTATTTTGATGTGATTCTATTGATTTTTATTAGATACTACACCTGTGGAGGCCGACGTTCGTGGCAAGAGAGTTGTTTCTTAGCTATTTTGTATCGGAGTTGAGGTAAGTGGCTTGTCTAACCTCGTGTGGGGGAACTTTCACCCCTAGGATATTATGTGATAGTTTAAATGCCTTGTATGCGAGGTGACGGGCGTGTACATGCGCTGGTTGTTGTAACACATACTCGACTTGAATTGTCCGATTAGTGGTATTTCTGCTCTTAGCTGATAAAAGTGTTACTTTACCTGGTATTAGTTAGAAAAGCATGATTAGCTAGAATTTAACATGTCAAGTTGCCTAGTTGACTTACTTGAACTTCTTGATAAATTGTTGGCATTAGTTTTGGTGAAGTTGTAGTTAAACATATTATATTCTCTCTGTGTGTTTTCCTTATTTGATGTGTTAGTGGACTGCGGGTTCAATGTCCAGAGATCCTAGGGTTGTGGGTTCGATTCCCAAAGACCCGGAGTGATATTGTTTGTGGACTACGGGTTCCATTCCCGGAGATCCAGAGTTACTGAGATGTGGACTGCGGGTTCGATTCCCGGAGATCCTAAGCTATTGATATCATATTGAGATGTGGACTGCGGGTTTGATTCCCGGAGATCCTGATGTTATTGAGATGTGGACTGTGGGTTCGATTCCCGGAGATCCTGAGATTTATTGAGACATGGGCTGCGGGTTTGATTCCCGGAGACTCATAGGTACTGTCAATGGGACTGTGGGTTCAATTCCCACATGTCCTGGACTTATTAATTGAGTTTGTTACTTGTTGTTAGCTTAATTGTAGACGGTTGCAATAATCACTTTATTGTTGTTATTTCAGATTCATTCTTAATTATTCCTGCTTATTACTGTTTGATCATTATGCTATTGTTTTCTCTCAGTATGGCCTTGACCTTCCTCGTCACTACTCCATCGAGGTTAGGCTTGGCACTTACTGAGTACCGCCGTGGTGTACTCATGCTACTCTTCTGCACACTTTTGTTGTGCAGATCCAGGTACATCAGGTCAGGCACATACCAGGTGATTCAGCAGCACTTTGGGAGACCTCGAGGTATGATCTGCTACGTCCGCGGATCCGGGGGTCCTTCTATTCTGATAGTCTTAGTAGATATTTTTCCTTCTTCGTTGTTAGATACTCTTTACACATAGAGCCATAGTTGTACATTCTCTTTTAGTCTATGTTACCCATGGGATTCCGGGTCTTGGTGGTATTTTATACAGTGTATTTGACGGGTGTATGTGCCAAGCGGCACAGATTACATTCCTTTTATATTATTTTTTACTATTTCTTATTAATTGTTCATAAACTTGTATATTCCTCAACGAGGTTAGGCTTACCTAGTTGTGGGGACTGGGTGCCATCACGACATGTTCACGATTGGTGAACTAGGGTCGTGACAAGTTGGTATCAGAGCTCTAGGTTCATAGGAGTCACGGGACACAGACCGGTTACTTAGAGTCTCGCTGATCGATACGGAGACGTCTATATTTATCTACGAGGGACTATGTAACTATTTAGGAAACTCTTCATTTATCTTGGATTCCTTGTCGTGCGACATTTATGGGACCAAATCTAAACTATTGCTTTCTATTCTCTCACAGATGGTGAGGACACGTGCTACTTGCGACGATCAGGTACCCGCACCCCCTATTGTCACCGT
>JASVEL010005363.1:0-159470 GCA_032618575.1 Nicotiana noctiflora | reverse complement strand
CGACTTATGGATTTTTCGACTACTGAGACTACGAGGTAGCCTTGCAGGCGTCCGCAGGACCCGTTGTCTCTCCTATCTATGCTTTTCATTCTGTTATCTCATGTAATCGAGATAAACAGCTTGTATTTTCTTTCAGACAATTATGTGCATTACTCTTAGAAGTTCGTGAGTATTGTGACACCAGTCTTGGGTAGTGTATCATGTTTGGTTTTTCTTTATCATATTTGACTAAGTCTTCCGCTAATTTTGATTATTCCACTGTAATTTATATGTTTTAATAATAAGAAGTGGGTAATTAATGGAGATGTAGTTAATATTTGGCTTGCCTAGCTTCCAATTAGTAGGCGCCATCATGACCCCGATGGTGGGAAATCCGGGTCGTGACAGTACCGATCCGCGAAAGCCTACTAAACCGGCTCATGACTCGCAAGTCCTAATAACCTAGGCTCTAATACCAACTTGTCACGACCCAAATCCGGTCGTGAAAATTTCACATCTTTTCTCTTTTGTCATGCGGTTTGGTTTCTCAATGTTGATGGAATTTGTATTCTGATCTCTTGCAGATGCCGAGAACACGCACTTCCTCATCCGCCGACCAAAAGCCCGAGCCCCCAGTAGCAGCTCCCACGAGAGGCATAGGGCGAGGTCGATGCCATTCTAGAGGTCGAGATAAGGGCAGAGCTCAGCCTAGAGCAGCAGCACCGACAACAGAGCCTCGTGTTGACTTTGATGATGAGGTTCCGGCCCCAGCAGCTCCGGTGGGCCCAGCTCAGGTCCCATAGGGGTTTATTGCTACCCCAGTACTCCAGGATGCTCTGGTCCGTCTAATGGCCCTTATAGAGAGTGTCACCAGGGCAGGCTTACTTCCGGTAACACTAGATATCTCTCAGGCTGGATGAGGGGCTCAGACTGCTGCTACTTGCACTCTGGATAAGGTATATCCCTAGTTTCAGACTCCCGCAGTTCAGCCAATTGGAGCAGTCCAGCCGGGTGTGGTAGCCCAGGCTGGTGATGGAGCACTTATGTCTGCCGATGCTCTGTGGAGATTGGATAGGTTCACCAAGCTCTTCACTACTACTTTCAACGGTGCATCTTCTGAAGATCCACATGATTTCCTATACAGCTGCCACGAAGTTCTCCGTACTATGGGTATTGTGGAGACTAATGGTGTGGATTTTGCTACTTTTCGGTTATCAGGTTCCGCCAAGACTTGGTGGAGAGATTATTGTCTATCCAGGCCGGCGGGATCGTCATCTTTGACTTGGGAGCGAGTTTGCGGAGTTATTCTTGGAAAAGTTCATTCTAGCAACTCAGCGGGATGCTCTGCGTAGGCAATTTGAGCGTCTTCATCAGGGTTCTATGTCTGTCACTCAGTACGAGACTAGGTTTGTGGACCTGGCTCACCATGCTATTGTCATACTTCCCACAGATCGGGAAAGTGTGAGAAGATTTATTGATGGCTTGATTCAGCCGATTCGACTACAGATGGCTTTGGGGGTAGGAACTGGAATGACTTTTCAGGAGGCAGCTAATGTAGCCTACCGGATCGAGATGGTTCTGTCACACGGAGCAGGTCATGGATCAGATAAGAGGCCCCGTAATTCGGGTAGATTCAGTGGTACCTCATCGGGAGGTAGAGATTCTCATGATAGAGGTCATCCTCCTAGGCCTTATCAGTCATCTCTTCAGGTATCTCATAATGCTTCTGGTAGTTGTAATTCTCAGCCACGCTATTCTGATCAGCAGCCTATCAGTGCACCACCACTTCACTATTTTCAGCAGCCGAGGTCTTGTTTTATGTGCGGCGATCTTAGGCACATTGCAAAGTATTGCCCTCAAGCTTCTGACAAATCTCAGCAGCATGGTTCTCGTTCTATGGTTCAGGCCCCAGTTCCCCCATAGCCTGCCCAGCCAGCTAGAGGCAGGGGTAGAGGACATAGAGGTGGAGGTAGAGGTCATAGAGGTGGAGCTAAGACCGATAGAGGTAGAGACGAGCCAGCAGTTGATCGTTCTATAGATACTGCTTAGGGTGGTGGGGCATAGCCCCGATGTTATGCACTTCCTGCCAGACCAGAGGCTGAGTCTTCAGATGCCGTTATTACATGTATTATTTTGGTTTGTGATAGAAAGGCATCAGCATTATTTGACCCTGGTCTACATATTTGTACGTGTCCTCCTATTTTGCACCGTACTTGATTCAACCTGTTGATCCACTGGGTGTTCCTGTTCATGTGTCTACACCAGTAGGCGATTCTATTATGGTTGATCTAGTTCATCAGTCATGTGTTATAGTAATTGAGGGTCTTGATACCCGTGCTGATTTATTGCTCCTAAATAGGGTGGACTTCGAGATTATATTAGGCATGGACTGGCTATCTCCATATCATGCTATTTTAGATTGCCATGCCAAGACTGTGACTTTAGCTCTGCCGAATTTGCCTCGTATAGAGTGGAATGGAATTTCAGGTCATACTAGTCGTAATGTTATTTCTTATGTTAAGGCTCAACGTATGGTTGGAAAGGGATGTTTGGCTTATTTGGCCTATGTCACTAATTCCGGTGCTGAGGTTCCTTCTATTGACGCTGTGCCTATGGTTCGCGAATTTCCTAAAGTATTTCCTTTAGACTTTCCAGGTATGCCACCCGACAGGGACATTGAATTTTGCATTGACTTGGCTCCAGGCACTTAGCCCATTTCTATTCCCCCATATCATATAGCTCCGCCAGAGTTAAAAGAATTGAAGGAGCAGTTGCAGGATTTACTTGAAAAATGGTTTCATTAGGCCCAGTGTTTCGCCGTGGGGTGCACCTGTATTATTTGTAAAGAAGAAAGATGGTTCGATGAGAATATGCATTGACTATCGACAGTTAAACAAGGTGACTATCAAAAATAAATATCCACTTCCGCGAATTGATGATTTATTTGACCAGCTTCAGAGTGCCAAGGTATTTTCAAAGATAGATTTGAGATCTGGCTATCATCAGCTGAAGATTAGGGCATCTGATGTCCCTAAGACCGCGTTCCGCACTTTTTGTATGGACATTATGAATTTCTGGTCATGTCTTTTGGGTTGACAAATGCTCCAGCAGCTTTTATGGAATTAATGAATCGGGTGTTCGGCCTTATTTAGACTTGTTTGTAATAGTCTTCATTGATGACATATTAATATATTTCCGCAGTCAGGAGGAGCATGCGCAACATCTCAGGAGTGGCCTTACAGACTCTGAGAGATAGCCAGCTATATGCAAAATTTTCAAAGTGTGAATTTTGGCTAAGTTCGGTTGCATTCCTGGGTCATATTGTGACGGCAGCAGGTATTCAGGTTGATCCGAAGAAAATTGAGGCAGTCAAGAGCTGGCCTAGACCGACATCAGCCACAGATATTCGGAGTTTCTTGGGGTTAGCGGGTTATTACTGCCGATTCGTAGAAGGATTTTCTTCTATTGCAACCCCACTGACCAGATTGACCCAGAAGGGTGTTCAATTTGAATGGTCCGATGAATGTGAGGCGAACTTTCAAAAGCTCAAGACAACCTTGACCACAGCACCGGTATTGGTTTTACCCACAGGTACGGGACCTTATACTGTTTATTGTGATGCTTCCCGTATTGGGCTTGGTGCAGTGTTAATGCAGGATGGCAAGGTTATTGCCTATGCTTCGAGGCAGTTGAAGATTCATGAGAAGAACTATCCGGTGCATGATCTAGAATTGGCGGCGATTATTCACGCATTGAAGATCTGGAGGCATTATTTGTATGGTGTAGCATGTAAAGTATACACCGATCATAAGAGTCTTCAGTATTTGTTTAAACAGAAAGAGTTGAATATGAGGCAGAGAAGGTGGCTAGAGTTACTAAAAGACTATGATGTTACTATTTTATATCACCCAGGTAAGGCCAATGTGGTGGCCGATGCATTGAGTAGAAAGTCTACCAGCATGGGTAGTCTTGCATATATTCCGGTCAGTCAGAGACCATTAGCTATAGATGTCCGGGCCTTAGCTAACCGGTTCGTGAGATTAGACATTTCTGAGCCTAGCAGGGTGTTAGCCTGCACGGTCGCTCGTTCTTCCTTATTTAAGCGTATCCGTGAGAGGCAATTTGATGATCCTCATTTGCGTGATTTGAGAGATACAGTACAGCGGGGAGGTTCCACGAAGGTAAATATAGATGATGATAGGGTATTGAGATTGCTGGGCCGAGTTTGTGTGCCCAATGTCGAAGGGATTCGAGAGTTGATCTTAGTGTAGGCCCACAGTTCGCGGTATTCTATTCACCCGGGCGCCGCGAAGATGTACCGGGACTTACGGCAGCACTATTGGTGGCGCAGAATGAAGAAAGATATCGTTGCGTATGTCGCTCGGTGTCTAAATTATCAGCAGGTGAAATATGAGCACCAGAGACCTGGTGGTGTATTCCAGAGGATTGAAATTCCCGAGTGGAAATGGGAGCGGATCACTATGGACTTCGTTACCTGGACTTCCTTTGACTCGGAGGAAATTTGATGCTATTTGGGTCATTGTTGATAGGCTGACCAAGTCAGCACACTTTATTCCAGTATCTGTCTCCTACTCGTCGGAGAGGTTAGCGGAGGTTTACATTAGGGAGATTGTTCGTCTCCATGGAGTGCCGGTATCTATTATCTCTGATCGGGGTACGCAGTTTACCTCGCGGTTCTGGAGAGCGGTCCAGCAGGAGTTAGGCACCCAGGTTCAGCTGAGTATAGCTTTTCATCCCCAAACGGATGGTTAGTCCAAGAGGACTATTCGGATTCCAGAGGACATGCTTCGAGCGTGTGTTATTGATTTTGGAGGCTCGTGGGACCAATATCTGCCATTAGCAGAGTTCGCCTACAATAACAACTGCCAGTCTAGCATCCAGATGGCTCCGTATGAGGCGTTATATGGTAGGCGATGTCGATCACCGGTTGGATGGTTTGAACCGGGAGAGGCTCGGTTGTTGGGTACAGATTTAGTTCAGGAGGCCTTGGATAAGGTCAAGACTATCCAGGAGAGATTGCGTTCAGCTCAGTCCAGGCAGAAGACTTATGCGGATCGTAAGGTTCGAGATGTAGATTTCATGGTTGGTGAACGAGTATTGCTCGGAGTGTCGCCTATGAAGGGCGTGATGAGGTTCGGGAAGAAGGGAAAGCTTAGCACTAGGTATATTGGTCCATTTGAGATTCTAGACGAGTGGGAGGGGTGGCTTACAGATTAGCTTTGCCGCCTAGCTTATCGGCCGTGCATCCGGTTTTTCACGTATCTATGCTTCGGAGATACCACGGCGACCCCGCACATGTGTTAGACTTCGATCTTGTCCAATTGGACATTGATCTATCTTACGAGGAGAGCCGGTAACCATTCTAGACCGGCGGGTTCGACGGTCGAGGTCGAAGAGTTATCCTTCGTGCGTGTTCGGTGGAGAGGTCGGCCTCCTGAGGCATCGACCTGGGAGTCCGAGTCTGATATGCGGAGCCGCTACCCACGTTTGTTTCCTGACTCCGGTACTTCTTTCTTTTGTCCGTTCGAGGACGAACGATTGTTTTAGAGGTGGAGATTGTGACGACCCGAAGGGTCATCACTTGTTTTATTAATCATTTAGAGCTTTTGAGGTCTTGAAAACCTCATTTATAGTTTCCTCGATTTGCGTGCATAGTCCGAGCACAAAGCTGGAAAATATTTATGTTGAAATATGTGAAATATGTGAAAAAGTTGAAGAATTTTGATATTAATATTGATATGATTGACTTTGGTCAACATTTTTGGTAAACGGACCCGGATCCGTGATTTGACTGTCTCAGAAAATCCGTAGAAAAATATGGAACTTGGGCATATGCCGGAATTGAAATCCGAGGTCTAGAACCCTGGTAAAAGAATTTTTCTGTTAAATTGTTTTCTGAAAATGTTTAAGGAAAATGAAACTGAATTTTGATTAAAAAGTACTGGTATCGGGCTCGTATTTTGGTTCCGACGCCCGTACAGGTCATATATATTGGTTAAGCGCTTCCTGTAAAGTTTGGTTGAAAACGGACGTCGTTTGACGTATTTCGGCCTTAAATTGGAAAGTTTGGAAATTATGAAATTTTAAAGAATTCTTGAGTTTTAAGGCTCAATTCATTGATTTTGATGTTGTTTTAGCGATTTGATCGCGCGAGCAAGTTCGTATGATGTTTTTGAGTTAGTGTGCATATTTGGTTTGGAGCCCCGAGGGCTCGGGAGTGTTTCGGTGGTGGTTCGGGGTGTTTTTGGACTTAGGAAACTGGCAGATTTTCTGCAATTTTTACACAGACATTTTACTCTACGCGATCGCGGCCTTGTACACGCGATCGCACCGCCTTGTCAAATTACTCAACGCGATCGCAGCTGTCTGCACGCGATCGCGAAGTTTTCTGTCCTTCTTCAACGCGATCGCAGCCGTCTGCACGCGATCGCGTTGCCTTCCGTTCTCCTTCAACGCGATCGCGACCCATTTCACGCGATCGCGTAGTACAAATAAGCCACCCTAGCGAAATTCTTCTACGCGATCGCAGCATTGACCACGCGATCGCGTAGTGTTGAATATTTGCCTTCCGCGATCGCGACCCGGTTCACGCGATCGTGTAGAACAAAATCGCTGCCCAGTGAATTTAATCCCAAAACAGAACAGAAACGGGATAAAAATCCCATTTATGTTCAACTCTCTTCTCCACAGCTCCTTGGGCGATTTTTGAGCGATTCTTCATCAAACTTCTTGGGTAAGTGATTCTTAACTCTTTTTCTTCATTTTCCATCAATATTATTTGAATTCCTAAGCCTAATTAGGTGTAAATGGGTAGAAAAATTGAGAATTTGGTATAATAAGGGTTTTCAAAGAATTTGCGATCTAGAACTCGTTTTGAAGTCGAACTTAAGAACAAATTGTATATTTGAACTCATGGAGGATTGGGTGAACTTATTTTGGTTCGAAACTTGAGTTTCGATTATGTGGGCCCGGGGTCGATTTTTACTATTCCGGGCAGAATGTTGTAAAAATCATATTTAGCAATATGAACTAGTTTGTTAAGTAGAATTGATGATATTAAATCAATTGTGTATAGATACGATTGGATTGGAGACAAATTCGAAAGGAAAAGGCATTGCTACGGATTGAATCGTTCGTAAACTTTCGAGGTAAGTGTTTGTTCTATCCTAGTTTGTAGGAATATGAATTTAGTTATGAATAAATTGTTGAATAAGAGTTATTGGTGTTATACCGGTAATTATAAATATTGTTGATATAGAGATTATTGGCTAAATGCCGGTAATATATATATTTATGAATTGGGATTGTGTGGCGCGCCGACCACTTATATGTTTATGAATTGGGATCGTGTGGCGCGCCGACCACTTATATATTTATGAATTGGGATCGTGTGGCACGCCGACCACAAAGTGACTTAAATCTTGGCATTGGCCATAGTTGCCGGTAGCCTATTGGTATATGTTGGGAGCGGGTGGTACGCCTACCACAAGATGTAGTTACTGAGATATGTTGGGAGCGGGTGGTACGCCTACCACGAGATATGAAATGAGAAAGGAATTGAGACATGAAAGTAAGATTTATTCTGTTGATTATATTAGTCTGGATATCACGAGTTATTGACTATTATTTCTGAGCAGAGTCTTTCCTTATAATTTATTGTATATATATATATATATTGCAACTGTACAGGTTTATGTGGGTGACTGGCCTTAGCCTTGTCACTAGTTCGCTGGGATAGGCCAGGCACTTACCAGCACATGGGGTCGGTTGTGCTAATACTACACTCTGTGCTCTTTTGCGTAGATACAGGTTACGGACAGCAGGCAGCGGCAGTAGCGACTTGTGGATTTTCCGACTACTGAGACTACGAGGTAGCCTTGCAGGCGTCCGCGGGACCCGTTGTCTCTTCTAACTATGCTTTTCATTCTGTTATCTCATGTAATCGAGATAAACAGCTTGTATTTTCTTTCAGACAATATGTGTATTATTCTTAGAAGTTCGTGAGTATTGTGACACCAGTCTTGGGTAGTGTATCATGTTTGGGTTTCTTTATCATATTTGACTAAGTCTTCAGCTAATTTTGATTATTCCGCTGTAATTTATATGTTTTAATAATAAGTTTTAATAAGAATTTGTTAATTAATGGAGGTGTAATTAATATTTGGCTTGAATGCCTTTGAGGTTGAACGGACCTTAATCGAGTGCTCTCAACTGAAAGAACTTTGACTAAGGTCGATTAGACCCCAAATCCTTCTTCAATCCGGACAGATTCCATTGTTTGGAATTTCTAGGGTTCTTAGGCTCAAATCGGGGCTCGAATGTTTCTAGCCGGATTCGAACCAAACTGTGCTTAGGGTTGGAACGGGGAGGTCCCGTGGGTGTTGTGGTGCAAAATAGGACTGGTTTGGGGTAAGTCTCGATTTCCGGCGAACTTCGATCCGATATTCGAAGCGATTGAAGATGATTCGAGAAAAAAGGAGTGGGGGTTCGGAAAGGGGAGGTGATGATGAGTATGAGGTATAAATTTGGAAGGGATTGGAAGTTTTCCGCCGCCGTGAGGCGATATCCGGCAACAGTGCACAACGGGTGACGGTGGGTCTTAGAAGACGGCGAGGGTAGGGGGTTTGGTTTTGGGGGGTAGGGTGTGTATTAGGAATTATATACTATGGTGAAAAATAGATCCTGGCCGTTGGATCAAACGGGATTGACGGCCAGGATTTCTTGACAAGGGATAAACGGTGTCGTCTCAAGTAATAGGAGACTGGGTCGGGCTAAACCGGGTTTGGGATATTTGATCTAGACCGTTAGATTGATTTGGACGAATGGTTGAGATCTGAGAAGCCAAACGGCGTCGTTGGTTGGTCTCAGAGACGGGGATGGACTGGGCTAATGGGGAATTCGGGTTAGAGGGGATATGTACTTGGGCCTGGATTTATCCGGATTCAGCCCAAGTCTTCAATTCTTTCCTTTTCTCTTTTAAGCTTAATTCCTAATTTATTAAAAACAAAACAAACAAAAAAAATCTAAATTATATTACAAAATCAAATTAATTTATAAGAATACTAATTAAGCTCTAATAACAATTAACACATTAAACATAAATTAAAATTATAAATTACACAACTTTGACTAAAATATTAAAATGCAAAACACACCTTTTGATTTTAATTTATTTATAAAACAAATTACTTAATTAAATTTTAAATTCAAATGCAACATATATTTTTTGTATTTTATTTTAAAAAATAAACATGTATGGACAGAAATGCAAATAATAATTAAGAAAATCACACAAAATTCACAGAAAACCACACACAGCATAAAACTATTTTTTTTTTTGGATTTTTGGGAGTAATTCGTGTTAGGCAAAAATCACGTGCTCACAGATAACATTTAATCCCCCAGCTTATTTTGGTTGACAGACCTTGTCCCAAGCTATCTGTGCTTTCCTAGATGTAGCACTTGAGCCAGTCCAAAAGAATTTTCTGCAAATTGTTTCAATCATCTTCATAATCATCTTAGGCAATATGAATATTTCAGCCTAGTAAGTCTGCATGCCAAAGAGTACATACTTAATGAGCTGCACTCTTCCTTATTATGATAACATCCTAGTTGACCAACAATTAACTCTCTCACTGATCTTCTCCACCAGTGGCAAACATTGGTAAATACTTAACTTCTTTGTAGATAATGGAACTCCCAAGTACTTGAAATGAATTGATCCCTCTGTATACCCTATTAGGTTGAGTAGTGAGACTTTGATGTCTTGGTGTATGTACATTGAGCTTTTGTATGCATTTTCTTGAAGGCCAGATGCAGCAGAAAATCTTTGAAAAGTTTCCTGCATTTTGGTCACTAAGGTTATATCTGCCCTGCAAAACATAAGTAAGTCGTCAGCAAAAAAAATATATGAGTCATTCCCAGTTTTTTTGCATCTTGGATGGTATTTGAATTCCTCTGTGGCAAGTAGTTGATTCATCTCTCTTTGTAAATACTCCACTGCATTAACAAATAGGTAAGGAGACATGAGGTCTCCTCCTCTCTTGGCCTGGAATGGTTTAGTAAGCCCACCATTGAGCACTAATGAGAAAGACACTGTTAAAACACACTCTATTACCCAATGGATGTACTTCTGGGGGAACCGAAGATCAATTAGCATACACCTAAGAAACTACCAATCCAATAAATCATAGGCCTTTTTAATGTCCACTTTCATCACACATCTGGGTAATACACCTTTCCTATTATATCCTTTGAACAGCTCATGGCTAAATAGGATGTTATCAATAATACTCATTCCTTCAATGAACCCAAACTGTGACTTCCAATAATCACCTTTATTACATTCTTTATTCTTCTAGTCAGTATCTTTGCAAAAACCTTATACAATGTAGTGCAACATGCTATAGACCTATAGTCCTTCACTTTAGATGGAGCTGGGATCTTAGGAATCAGTGTAATAGAAGTACAATTCCATGTTGGCATCATTCTACATGTGTGAAAGAAATATGACACAACCTCATATATGTCTTGCTTCACAGTCTCCCATTGTTTCTATAGGAAAACCATCCATTCCAGACCTTTATCCTTTGGCATATCCCTAATTACTTCCTCAATCTTTTTATGAGTTATATCCATTATTAGTTCTTGTTGATGCTGTAAAGTGAGACAGTATCCTGCCTTATTGATACTAGTATTAGGGCATGGCATTAATCCATTAGTATTCCCCATTATTTGTATAAAGAAATGAGTAAACTCCTTTTCCATAGCCTTTGGATCAGTGATCTTCATTCCCAAGTCATTGTATACATAAGTAATATTATTCTTGCTAGCCCTTATTTTCAGTTGTGCAAAGAAATTTAGAGTTGGAGTCACCATAATCAATTTATTGCTCTAGATTTCTGCCTCAATATTCTTTCTTCTATTATACTCCATTTCTCTAAATCACTCATATTCTGCTTCTCTAGCTCAATCAAAAACTAATTAAAGGGATCAGTGATCGGAGCTGATTGAACACCATTATACCCCATTTTAATACGGGTCAAACTAGAGTATGACATATAGGTAATTTTGCGGGTTTTAATTAATTAAAGTGAGTCGCCACCTAATTATTTTAACGGTAAATTAGGACATCAATTTTAGCTAAATAGTGCTTAAAGTAAACTTTATTTTATGGTCTGCTTAACCTTTAAAATTATAGGTAAGGGTTCTAATTATTCTTATAGGGAAGGTTGTTAAAGCACCCAATATGATCCGTTAAATATAGTTAACCGACCAAACATAGGTTAATTGACTAAATGTAATGACCCGGTTAGTTGTTCTAAGAGTTGTGGCCCCGTTTATCTCATTTTTATTTTTTTTATGTTGTTCAGCTGTGTTAAGGTTTGGTTTCCGGGGTAGTTTTGAAGAGAAATGATCACTTAGTCTCTTAGTTAGAAAGCTAAGTTAGAAAAGTTTACCAGAAGTTGACTTATGATTAAACGAATTCGGATTTAGATTTTTATGATTCAATTAGCTTCATCGGGTGATTTTAGACTTAGGAGTGAGTCCAGAATGTAATTTAAAAATTCGTGGTAGAATTGGGTTTGAATTGGCGTAAGTGGATAATTGGGCTTTATTATGTATAAATATATAAAGTACTATCTTATATAAATAGGTAGTGGGCCTACTTTACAAATTTGATAATAAAAATAGTATAAGAATAAAATAGTGGGCTCAAAACCCACATATATGCACAAAACGTTTAGGGCTTACAAAGTTAAATAAAGAAAAAACAAAAAAAATCAGATTCCTTGTCTTCTGAGAAATACCAAATTTGAGTGAAGAAAACGGGGCCAACAGTGACGACACTTGAAAGCTTGTTAGTGAAATTGTGGTGGAAGAAGAGGCTATACAATCATGTATTTTAGTCAATTTCCGTACAATGGTACCCGTGGTATTTAAATTTACCGTAAGTGTTAGTTATATCTTAAAAACAATAGGTTGATAATTAGGGAAAGTAACAAAGAAAGAAGAAAAGGACAAAAAGAAAAAAGCAAAACAAAAGTAAAAAGAGAAAGAGAAGTCAAAGAAAGCAAAGAAGCAGAAGTCTAACAAAAAAAAGCAAAAGAAAAGAACGGAAAAAGGAGAATACAAAAACGAAAAATGTTCTGCATTTTTAATTCTCAAGCAGAAAATATGGAGTTCCAGTAGAGAGTTAAAACCATATATCAATTTCCTACTATTATTCTTAAAGAAGTTTCATTCTACAGATTCGGAGCTTTTGGAGACCGAGTCGAGGGACGAGGACATCTCGGAGTAGAATTTTACGCTGTTAAGATAAGTAGCAATTTTAACTCTGGCTTTGAGGGTATAAACCCGGAGAAATTAATATCATGTGATTGTTTGGTGGTGATACCCATGCTAGGTGACGGGCGTGTGGGTGTGCACCGCGAGGGATTGAGACTTTGTCCGTCCCGTGAGGCCTTATGGCCATCATCTGTGTTTACGTAGTTACTTATAGTTGAACTTGTCCGTCTTCATGTTAGAGATCATGCTTAGGCTTAATTTATTCATGTTCACATTAATTGTACTCAGTCATAGAAATTATCGTACTTGTTTACCTCAGTCTCTATTACTTGCTAATATGTTATGATACTTGGTGTGGGTTGTGTTCCTTTATTTGTTGATGATGGTGAGGCTAGTGAGGTACATGATTGAGTGAGGCCGAGGGCCTGGTTGTGAGGATATGAATACCATAGCGGGTGAGTTGTCTGCGTAGCACGTGAGTTGACCGTGCGGGTCTAGGTATTAATACCATAGCGCATAAGTTGTCCGCGTAGCATGTGAGTTGACCGTGCGGATCCATGTATTGATATGATGGCACGTGAGTTGTCCGTGTGTAGCGCTTGGGCTTTGGGAGCCCCTCCGGAGTCTGTACACACCCCCAGTGAGCGCAGAGTGTGGAGTGTTGAGTGCGAGTGTTGAGTGATGGAGTGACATTGCTATGAGGTTACATTTACTTTTGTTGTTGTTGCACTTACCTATTGATTTCTTTGTGATATTTGTTGGTTTTATGAAATTTACCTATTTATTCATGTTTATTGTAAATTGTGAAAATAAATAATTGGACTACTTTTCTCAACTCGTCAATACTGCTCAATTCCTTAGTTATTTTTGTTACTACTGAGGTGGTAGTACTCATAGTACTCCCTGCACTATATGTGCAGATCCAGGTGAGTTAGAGCGCGGCGATCGTTGAGTTCAGGCCGACTATCTTTGAAGACTGCAAGGTAGTTGCTAGCATCCGCATGACCTTGTTAATCATCTTGTCATTTCTTATTTTAGACAATTATATTTCTTAGTTCCTAGTTTTAGACGCTCATGACTTAGTGACACCCCGATGTTTGGGACTCGTTTCCGTATTTTATATTAATTATATTTGGAGTTGATTAGTTTATGAGAAATTTAAATGTTGAAAATGTTTTATTAAATTCTTATTATCGATTTAGTAGTAATATTTTGGGAATAGGCTTGCCTTGTAACACGATAGGCGCCATCACGACCGTGGTAGATTTTGGGTCGTGACAAGTTGGTATCAGAGCCTAGGTTACATAGGTCTCACGAGTCATAAGCGGGTTTAGTAGAGTCTTGCGGATTGGTACGGAGACGTTTGTACTTATCTTCGAGAGGCTATAGAACCTTTAGGAAATTTCACATTCTTTGATTCTTGTCGCGCGTTATATGTATTCTAGTAACTGAACATTTATTATTTCATTCTCTCACAGATGGTGAGGATTCGTGCTACCGGTCAGGAGGGACAGTCATCAGCACTGGCTGCGAGAGGTCGAGACCGCGGTAGAGGCCGTGGTAGGGGCAGAGATATCGTCGGTGCAGTAGCTGGCGAAGCACCTACAGTTCCCCCAGTTGTTCCCACTCAGGATCAGGTCCCGAGGTAGAGGTTCCGGCGGGGCCAGCTCAGGCACCACCTGTGCCTATTGTTATTCCAGGCCTTCAAGAGGCCCTGGCCCAGATTTTATCAGTGTGTACAGGCCTTGCTCAAGCGGTTTCAGCCACTACGGCTGCAGCTACTTCTCAGGCCGGGGGAGGCACTCAGACTCCCGCTGCTCGGACACCTGAGCAGGTAGTTCATGGACTTCAGACACGAGGGGCACCTCCAGCACAGCCAGTTGCAGCTGCTCAGGACTATGTTGCTCCAGTAATGCTAGAGGACGAGCAGCGCAAACTGGAGAGGTTTGGGAGACTCCATCCTCCGTTATTTAGTGGTGCTGAGGGTGAGGATGCACAGGGTTTCTTGGACAAGTGTCAGAGAATGCTTCGGACCGCGGGTATTCTAGAGACTAGTGGGGTCTCATTCACTACTTTCCAATTTTCTGGGGCTGCACTTAATTGGTGGGAGGCTTACGAGAGGCGTAGGCCGATTGGCGCAGCACCTATTTCTTGGCAGCAATTCACAGTTCTCTTTCTGGAGAAGTTTGTAACGACCCGGCCCGTCGTTACGGGAATTTCCACCCCGTTACCTTGCATTTACATATATTATGCTTTTAAAACAGTATTAGAGTATATCGGGTGAATTAGGAGTGATTTGGATTGAAAATGAAACAAATAGCATGTTTGAAGAAAGCTTGAATATGAAAAGTCAACCAAGAGTTGACTATTGAGTTAGAGTGCTCGGAACCGGATTATGATGATTCGACTAGTTCCGGGAGATCATTTATGACTTAGGAGAACAATCGGAATTGAATTTGGAGGCCCGGTGTAGAAATAGGCTTGAATTGGCTAAGGTTGAATTTTGGCGAAATCCGAACGGTAGGTGAGATTTTGATCCGGGGGTCGGAATGGGATTCCGACATTGGCAGTAGCTTCGTTAGGTGATTTTGGATATGCCTGCAAAATTTCGGGTCATTCGGACGTCGTTTGGTCGGGTTTTTGATTGAATGTGTAATTTGGAATGTTTTAAGAAATTTAGGCTTGAATCCGTGTGTAATTGGTGATTTTGATGTGTAGGATGGTATTTTTATGATTGGAACAAGTTCGTATCGTGTTTTGGGGTATGTTGGTGGTTTTCGTTGAGGTCCCGGGGGCCTCGGGGTGAATCCGGACCATCATCCGGCATTTGGAAGCAAGAAATGGTCTGCTGAAATCTGCAGATCACTGGGCATAAAATAAGCCTTCGCGTTCGCGAAGGAAGGTTCCGCGTTCGCGAAGGCCAGGTTCAGTAAGGCATCGCGTTCGCGAGAGCAGTGACGCGTTCGCGTAGGTTGGGGCCAGTTGGTCATCGCGTTCGCGATGGGTGGGATCGCGTTCGCGCAAGAGGAAAAGGTAAGGCATCGCGGACGCGTGGCTTCACGTCGCGTTCGCGTAGAGTAAAAATCCGGAGCTGGGAAGTTGGCCTTCGCGGACGCGTGAAGGTGTGTCGCGTTCGCGAAGGGTATTTTTGGGCAGAGCTTCGCGGACGCGTGATAGGCGTCGCGAACGCGTAGAGCAAATTGCTCTGGCAGTGAGTTTAATTACAGAACATTTCACATACGGGTTCATTAACCCAAAACTCCATTTTTGAGTTCCAAGAGGAGAAATTGACGGGAGATTGTTGGGAAATCATCGGGGTTTCGTTGGAGGTAAGTTTTGTGGCTTAATTACATCATTTTAACATGAAATCCTTGGTTAATTCTCTGTAAATGGGAGATTAAATGTGGGTTTTAACCCTAGGCCTAAATTGTAGAAAAACAAGGATTTGAGTGGGCAAATGGAGTCCGATTTTGGTAAAATTGATATGCTTAGACTCGTATTGAGACGAGGGTTCCGGAAATGTGAATTTCGTAAATTTTCGGAATGTGGGCCCGGGGCTCGGGTTTTGACAACTTTGGGAATTTTGATGTAAATTGAGTTGTATTGATTGGGTGTCGTCCCATTGGCCTAAATTGTTGTATTTTTACTGTATTTGATCAGATTCTACGCGTGCGGAGCTTGATTCTCGTGGCAAGGGCATTGCGGAATAGTCGTCGCGCTGTATTGAGGTGAGTAATAGATGTGGGTGATGACCGGCGGGTTCGAAACCCCGGTATACCACTTTGTGACGCTGTATAGCGGCGAGACACGCACACTCTTGAGAGTGCGGGGTCGATCATGAACTGGAGACTATAGATTAGTCCGACCTGTTGATACTGTATTATTGGCTATTCTCGAGCCGTCGAACCTCCTTCTCGGATGGTTGCATATATATATATATATTGTGATATTGGCTATTCTCGAGCCGTTGAACCTCCTTCTTGGACGGTTGAGTATACTTGTGGGCCGTGAGCCAGTTATTGGATCCCGCGAGGATCGTTATCATTGTCTTATCATATAAACATGTTAGTTTACTACTAGTCCGCAGCTATTTTTGTTATTATGCTAATTCCAATCTCTGGAACTTGATATTACTGTTTTCCAACTGAAAAATGATAAAGAGTTTTCAAAAACTACTTTTGAGCCTGCGAGGCTGTATCTGCATATTAGCTGACTAGTAGTGGATCGGGCTGCACGCCGCAGCAGGATATATGTTGGATCGGACTGCACGCCGCGAGAATATCTCTATGAGATGTGCTTGGGCTGTAGGAGCCCCTCTGGAGTCTGAACCCCCACAGTGAGCACGGGTACCCAAAATTGGAGTCGGGCTACACGCCGTAGCGGTCATATCATGCATTGCATTGCATTTAGCTACATCTGCTAGCTGTTATGCTATTTATTGGTATTTGTTAGAACAGGTACAATGAAGATTGATTCTATGACAGGGTAGCCGATTATAGCTTTACATAGTGTTTTATTGCGGATTTCTTATCTGCGCTGTCTTACCCTTGTTTATTACCACTGAGTCTGGCAGTACTCATTTTACTCCCTGCACCTTGTGTGCAGATCCAGGTACCTCTCAGCAGTGATCCAGTAGCTGTGCGAGGCGACGTTTGTGGATATTCGAGGTAGCTGCAGAGTCCGCAGGACCCGATATTCCTTCCTATTGTCTTTTGATTTTGTATTGACATTTCTTTCCGCACTTGGTATTCTTGTAAACCTTTTATACTCATGTTCAGTAGAGGCTCATGACTCTTGACCCTTGGTCTAATGGGAGTTGATGTATTATGGGACTTGGTTCCCCGTTTTCGTTACATGTATTATTGTTATTTCGTTAATTAATTTGCTTAAATGGGTTTAAGAGAGCTTCTAGCTCCGTGGTTGATGTTGATTGGTCAGGCTGGCTTAGCAATGTGCTGGGCGCCATCACGACCGGATTTGGGGTCGTGACAAGTTGGTATCAGAGCCTAGGTTTACTAGGCCTCATGAGTCTTGAGCCGGTTAGTAGAGTCTTGTGGATCGGTACGGGGACGCCTGTACTTATCCTCGGGAGGCTGCGAACCTTTAGGAAAACTTCACTTTTCTTGAACTGTGTCGTGCGATCTTGTTGTTCTGAGAACTGAACTTCTATATTCTATTCTCTCGCGGATGGCGAGAACGCGAGCATCGGGACGAGGTGGACGACCTCCGTTGCCACTGTTAGAGCCGTGGGCGCGGTCGTGCTAGAGTTAGAGGTAGGGCGGGCGAGCGGTGCCAGGCGACCCGCCCTGTTGTACCGGTTCGGGAGCGGCCCCGGTGGTTGAAGCTCCGGCGGTCCCGGTTCGGGGCCGGACTATATCTATTGCTATTCGTGGTCTTCAGGGAGACTCTTGCCCGGATATTATCGGTGTGTTCCGGTTTGGCTCGGGTAGTTTCGGCTACCGCTACTGTAGCGACATCTCAGGTCAGGGGGTGGTCAGCGGACCCCTGCAGCTCGCACACCTGATCCGGTTGTTCGGGGACTTCAGACGCCGAGAGGTTGTCCCCGCTCGGTGGTTGCACCGGTTATTCCTCCAGTCGCACCGGCTCCGGCTCCGAGCATATGGTTCGAGGTTATGCCGAGGACGAGCGACGTCGTGCTTGAGAGGTTTGGTAGACTTCGGCCACCCCGTTTCGGTGGCGTTGAGGGCGAGGATGCCCGGGGTTTCTTGGATAAATGTCAGAAGATGCTGCGTACGGCTGGTATTCTTGAGTCCGGCGGAGTTTCATTTACTACATTTCAGTTTGACTGGTCCCGCATTTGATTGGTGGGAGGAGTTTGAGAGGCGTGGGCCTGCAAGAGCGGCACCTCTCACATGGCGGCAGTTCTCTACTCTCTTTCCTAGAGAAATATGTACCTCGGTCTCGTCGTGAGGAGCTACGTCGCCGGTTCGAGTGGTTGATTCGGGGCGACATGTGTGTGACTCGGTATGAGCTTAGATTCACTCGGTTGGCTGGCGTGCCACATGGATGATCCCCGACTGATAGGGAGAGGATCAGAGAGGTTCATTGATGGCCTCAACTACTCTATCCGTGTTCTTATGACCGGCGAGCGAGTTCTGTCATCATCGTTTGAGCGGGTAGCTGATATGGCACGCTCCGTTGAGGCGGATCGTCGCCGAGAGAGAGAGGAGCGGGGAGGCGAGAGGCCTCGTGGCGGCAGTTTCGGTGGTGCTCCGTCTACGAGGGCATTCCCGGCGGAGCGAGAGGTCGCTCGTCTAGACCTTCTCGTTCGGGCCGCCCGGAGCGGAGCGGAGGTTCTTATGGCCGTGGTCGACGGGGGTTTCGGCAGGGTCGGTCATCGCTTGGTGCCCTCCGAGCCCAGAGTGCGGCACCTACTTCTCCAGCGCCCGGTGCATGTTATGAGTGTGGTGAGTTTGGCCACGTGAGGAGACATTGCCCTCGACTACGTAGGGGCGGGGCTCGGCGGAGGGATCGACCCTCCTCTTCGACACCATCTCGGTCCAGTAGAGGTGGAGGTCGGTCTTCTCGTGGTCGCCCCGGGGCGAGGAGAGATCCGGTGGAGGCCGAGCACGGTTCTATGCACTTCCGACGGGCGTGATGCGGTTGCCTCCGATGCTGCTGTGATTACGGGTATCATTTATGTCGTCACAGAGATGCCTCGTTCTATTTGATCCGGGGTCCACATATTCTTACGTGTCCTCTTATTTTGCACATCGTTTGGGTGCGACTCGTGGTATTCTTGATTTACCTGTTCATGTATCCACCCCAGTGGGTGATACGATTGTTGTGGATCATGTCTATAGATCCTGTGTTATATCTATTGGGGGTCTGGAGACCCAGGCAGAGTTGTTATTGTTGGGTATGGTGGACTTTGATGTTATATTGGGTATGGAGTGGTTGTCTCCGTACCATGCTATATTGGACTGTCATGCTAAGACAGTTACGTTGGCCATTCCTGGTATTTCTCAGATTGAGTGGCGGGGTTCGGCCGATTTCGTCCCTAGCCGTGTTATTTCGTTCTTAAAAGCTCAGAAGATGGTTGAAAAAGGGTGTCTATCGTACTTAGCTTTTGTGAGAGATGTGGGGGCTGAGTCTCCCAGCATTGATTCTGTACCTGTTGTGAGGGACTTTCCAGTTGTATTCCCCTCAGACCTGTCGGGCATGCCGCCGGACAGGGATATTGATTTTGGCATTGACTTGGTGCCGGGCACTCGGCCCATTTCTATTCCTCCGTATCGGATGGCACCAGCTGAGTTGAAGGAATTGAAGGAGCAGCTCCAGGAACTCCTAGATAAGGGGTTTATTCGGCCGAGTGTGTCGCCGTGGGGTGCACCGGTTCTGTTTGTTAAGAAGAAGGACGGATCTATGAGGATGTGTATTGACTATAGGCAGCTAAACAAAGCAACAGTGAAGAATAAGTATCCTCTGCCTCGTATTGATGATTTGTTTGATCAGCTCCAGGGAGCTAGGGTGTTCTCGAAGATTGATCTTCGTTCGGGCTACCATCAGCTGAAGATTAGAGAGTCTGACATTATGAAGACTGCATTCCGGACCAGATATGGTCACTATGAGTTCCTTGTGATGTCGTTTGGGCTGACCAACGCCCCAGCAGCATTTATGCATCTGATGAACAGTGTATTCAGGCCGTATCTTGATTCATTTGTGATCGTATTCATTGATGACATACTAGTCTACTCTCGTAGCCAGGAGGAGCATGCTCGGCACTTGAGTATTGTGTTGCAGAGATTGAGAGAAGAGAAGCTGTATGCCAAGTTCTCCAAATGTGAGTTCTGGCTTGAGTCCGTGGCATTCTTAGGGCACGTGGTGTCCTGTGATGGTATTCGGGTAGATCCGAGGAAGGTCGAGGCAGTGCAGAGTTGGCCCAGACCGACCTCAGTTACTGAGATCCGTAGCTTTCTGGGATTGGCAGGGTATTATCGCCGATTTGTTCAGGGGTTCTCTTCTATTGCTTCACCCTTGACTAGATTGACTCGGAAGGGTGTTCCTTTCTTATGGTCCGAGGAGTGCGAGGAGAGCTTTCAGAAGCTCAAGACAGCACTGACCACAGCACCAGTCTTGATTCTACCGACAGCTTCAAGTTCTTATACTGTATATTGTGATGCCTCGGGAGTGGGCATTGGTTGTGTGTTGATGTAGGAGGGTAGGGTCATTGCTTATGCTTCTCGTCAGTTGAAGCCCCACGAGAAGAACTACCCTGTTCATGATTTGGAATTAGCTGCTATTGTTCATGCCTTGAAGATTTGGAGGCATTATCTATATGGTGTATCTTGTGATGTATATACGGACCACCGTAGCCTTCAGCATTTGTTTAAGCAGAAAGATCTAAATTTGAGGCAGCGGAGATGGCTTGAATTGCTTAAAGACTATGATATTACTATCTTGTATCATCCGGGAAAGCCAATGTAGTGGCTGATGCATTGAGCCGGAAGGCTATTAGTATGGGCAGTTTGGCGTATATTCCAGTTGGGGAGAGACCCCTAGCAGTTGATGTTCAGGCGTTAGCTAACCAGATGGTAAGGCTGGATATTTCTGAGCCCGGTCGGGTGATGGCTTATGTAGTAGCTCGTTCTTCTTTATATGATCGTATTCGAGAGCGCCAGTATGATGATCCACACTTACTTGTCCTTAAGGACAGAGTTCAGCATGATGATGCTAGGGATGTCACTATTGATAGTGATGGTGTGTTGCGGATGCGGGGCCGGATATGCGTGCCCAATGTTGACGGCCTTCGTGAATTGATATTGGAGGAAGCCCATAGCTCGCGGTATTCTATTCATCCAGGAGCCGCGAAGATGTACCAGGATTTGAAGCAGCATTACTGGTGGAGAAAGATGAAGAAAGATATTGTGAGCCATGTGGCTCGGTGTCTAAACTGTCAGCAGGTCAAGTATGAGCATCAGAGACCTGGTGGTGTATTCCAGCGTATTGATATTTCGGAGTGGAAGTGGGAAAGAATAACTATGGACTTTGTTAGTGGACTCCCTCGGACAGCGAGGAAGTTTGATTCAGTTTGGGTGGTGGTGGATAGGTTGACTAAGTCAGCTCACTTCATCCCGGTGTGTACTACCTATACCTCGGAGCGGTTGGCAGAGATATTCATCCGTGAGATAGTGAGATTGCATGGAGTTCCTATTTCCATTATATCAGACAGAGGTACCCAGTTCACATCTCAATTCTGGAGGACATTTCAGCGAGAGTTGGGATCACAGGTAGAGTTGAGCACAGCATTTCATCCACAGACGGATGGGCAGTCCGAGCGTACTATTCAGATATTGGAGGACATGTTGCGTGCTTGTGTCATTGATTTTGGTGGTTCGTGGGCTGATTATTTGCCTTTGGCGGAGTTTGCTTATAATAATAGCTATCAGTCCAGCATTCAGATAGCGCCGTATGAAGCTTTATATGGGAGGCGGTGTAGGTCTCCGGTTGGTTGGTTCGAGCCCGGCGAGGCTAGGTTGTTAGGGACAGAGTTAGTCCAAGATGCCTTAGATAAGGTGAAGGTGATTCGGGAGAGACTTCGCACAGCTCAGTCGCGTCAGAAGAGTTATGCAGACCGGAAGGTCCGAGATGTGTCTTATTCAGTAGGTGAGAAGGTGTTGCTGAAAGTTTCGCCTATGAAGGGTGTTATGAGGTTTGGAAAGAAAGGGAAGTTGAGCCCGAGGTTTATTGGACCTTTTGAGGTGCTTAGGAAAGTTGGGGAGGTGGCTTATATGCTTGCTTTGCCACCCAGTTTGTCGGGAGTTCACCCGGTGTTCCATGTATCTATGCTCCGGAAGTATGTCGGAGACCCGTCTCATGTGTTAGACTTCAACACGATACGGCTAGATGAGGATTTGACTTATGATGTGGAACCGGTAGCCATTTTGGGTCGACAGGTTCGTAAACTGAGATCTAAGGACATAGCTTCAGTAAAAGTACAGTGGAGAGGTCGTCCCGTGGAAGAAGCAACTTGGGAGACCGAGCAGGAAATGCGGAGCAGATATCCACACTTATTTGATGCTCCAGGTATGTTTCTTAACCGCTCGCGGACGAGCGTTTGTTTAAGTTGGGGAGAATGTAACGACCCGGCCCGTCGTTACGGGAATTACCACCCCGTTACCTTGCATTTACATATATTATGCTTTTAAAACAGTATTAGAGTATATCGGGTGAATTAGGAGTGATTTGGATTGAAAATGAAACAAATAGCATGTTTGAAGAAAGCTTGAATATGAAAAGTCAACCAAGAGTTGACTATTGAGTTAGAGTGCTCGGAACCGGATTATGATGATTCGACTAGTTCCGGGAGATCATTTATGACTTAGGAGAACAATCGGAATTGAATTTGGAGGCCCGGTGTTGAAATAGGCTTGAATTGGCTAAGGTTGAATTTTGGCGAAATCCGAACGGTAGGTGAGATTTTGATCCGGGGGTCGGAATGGGATTCCGACAGTGGCAGTAGCTTCGTTAGGTGATTTTGGATATGCCTGCAAAATTTCGGGTCATTCGGACGTCGTTTGGTCGGGTTTTTGATTGAATGTGTAATTTGGAATGTTTTAAGAAATTTAGGCTTGAATCCGTGTGTAATTGGTGATTTTGATGTGTAGGATGGTATTTTTATGATTGGAACAAGTTCGTATCGTGTTTTGGGGTATGTTGGTGGTTTTCGTTGGGGTCCCGGGGGCCTCGGGGTGAATCCGGACCATCATCCGGCATTTGGAAGCAAGAAGTGACCTGCTGTAAATTGCAGATCACTGGGCATAAAATAAGCCTTCGCGTTCGCGAAGGAGGGTCCCGCGTTCGCGAAGGCCAGGTCAGTAAGGCATCGCGTTCGCGAGAGCAGTGACGCGTTCGCGTAGGTTGGGGCCAGTTGGTCATCGCGTTCGCGATGGGTGGGATCGCGTTCGCGCAAGAGGAAAAGGTAAGGCATCGCGGACGCGTGGCTTCACGTCGCGTTCGCGTAGAGTAAAAATCCGGAGCTGGGAAGTTGGCCTTCGCGGACGCGTGAAGGTGTGTCGCGTTCGCGAAGGGTATTTTTGGGCAGAGCTTCGCGGACGCGTGATAGGCGTCGCGAACGCGTAGAGCAAATTGCTCTGGCAGTGAGTTTAATTACAGAACATTTCACATACGGGTTCATTAACCCAAAACTCCATTTTTGAGTTCCAAGAGGAGAAATTGACGGGAGATTGCTGGGAAATCATCGGGGTTTCGTTGGAGGTAAGTTTTGTGGCTTAATTACATCATTTTAACATGAAATCCTTGGTTAATTCTCTCTAAATGGGAGATTAAATGTGGGTTTGAGCCCTAAGCCTAAATTGAAGAAAAACAAGGATTTGAGTGGGCAAATGGAGTCCGATTTTGGTAAAATTGATATGCTTAGACTCGTATTGAGACGAGGGTTCCAGAAATGTGAATTTCGTAAATTTTCGGAATGTGGGCCCGGGGGCTCGGGTTTTGACAACTTTGGGAATTTTGATGTAAATTGAGTTGTATTGATTGGGTGTCGTCCCATTGGCCTAAATTGTTGTATTTTTACTGTATTTGATCAGATTCTACGCGTGCAGAGCTTGATTCTCGTGGCAAGGGCATTGCGGAGTAGTCGTCGCGCCGTATTGAGGTGAGTAATAGATGTGGGTGATGACCAGCGGGTTCGAAACCCCGGTATACCACTTTGTGACGCTGTATAGCGGCGAGACACGCACACTCTTGAGAGTGCGGGGTCGATCATGAACTGGAGACTACATATTAGTCCAACCTGTTGATATCGTATTATTGGCTATTCTAGAGCCGTCGAACCTCCTTCTCGGATGGTTGCATATATGTATATATATATTGTGATAATGGCCACTCTTGAGCCGAGGAACCCCCTTCTTGGGCGGTTGAGTATACATGTGGGCCGTGAGCCGGTTATTGGATCCCGCGAGGATCGTTATCATTGTCTTATCACATAGACATGCTAGTTTACTACTAGTCCGCAGCTATTTTTGTTATTATGCTAATTCCAATCTCTGGAACTTGGTATTACTGTTTTCCAACTGAAAAATGATAAAAGAGTTTTCAAAAACTACTTTTGAGCCTGCGAGGCTGTATCTGCATATTAGCTGACTAGTAGTGGATCGGGCTGCACGCCGCAGCGAGATATATGTTGGATCGGACTGCACGCCGCAGGAATATCTCTATGAGATGTGCTTGGGCTGTAGGAGCCCCTCCGGAGTCTGAACCCCCACAGTGAGCACGGGTACCCAAAATTGGAGTCGGGCTACACGCCGTAGCGGTCATATCATGCATTGCATTGCATTTAGCTACATCTGTTAGCTGTTATGCTATATATTGGTATTTGTTGGAACAGGTACAGTGAAGATTGTTTCTATGACAGGGTAGCTGATTATAGCTTTACATAGTGTTTTATTGCGGATTTCTTATCTGCGCTGTCTTACCCTTGTTTATTACCACTGAGTCTGGCAGTACTCATTTTACTCCCCGCACCTTGTGTGCAGATCCAGGTACCTCTCAGCAGTGATCCAGTAGCTGTGCGAGGCGACGTTTGTGGATATTCGAGGTAGCTGCGGAGTCCGCAGGACCCGATATTCCTTCCTACTGTCTTTTGATTTTGTATTGACATTTCTTTCCGCACTTGGTATCTTGTAAACCTTTATACACTCATGTTCAGTAGAGGCTCATGACTCTTGACCCTTGGTCTATGGGAGTTGATGTATTATAGGACTTGGTTCCCCGTTTTCGTTACATGTACTGCTTTTATTTCGTCAATTGAAATGCTTAAATGGGTTAAAGAGAGCTTCTAGCTCCGTTGTTGATATTGATTGGTCAGGCTGGCTTAGCAATGTGCTGGGCGCCATCACGACCGGATTTGGGGTCGTGACATTTATACACTACTGCAGTTATAACCAATTCCACCTAGGCATGATAAGTATTAACAGTAATCAGCTTAACACAAGGTTGTTGCAAACATAGCCATTTTCATAAAATTGCACACATAGCCATGAAATCAGAATCACTTATCAATTAATCAAAACTCAGAGAAATGGATTATGACCATGGAGAGAGTATCTAGTTCTACCTTTGATGTGGTTGTACATATTGCTCGACAAATTGAGATGGTTCGAGGTCAGGAGAGGGCTGAGAGGGAGGCTAAGAGGCCTCGTGGTCAGGGTGATTTCAAAGGTTCTCCTCGGGGAGGTCAGCTTCAACAAGGTCAGTTTCAGCAGAGTCACTCATCATTCAGTGCATTGCCAGTGCAAGATTCTCATTATGCCCCGCCCGCTCAGGCATCATCGGGTAATTTCTTTGGGCATCGGGAGCAACAGTTTCGTCAGAGGAGGGGTTGTTTCGAGTGCGGGGATTTTGGTCACATTGCAAGATATTGCCCTAGGCTGTCGAGTGGGACTCCACAGAAGAGTGCCCAACCGCTGACACCAGCACCAGTTCCTCTACCACCCGCCCAGCCAACAAGGGGTGGATTTCAGCCACCTAGGGGCGGAGCCCAGCCAGCTATGGATCGCCCGAGAGGGGGAGGTAGATCAGGGGGTGGTCAGGCCCATTTCTATGCACTTCAAGCCCGGCCAGACACTATTGCTTCATGTTCTTTTGTTGGACTCGTTCGAGGACGAACGTTTATTTAAGAGGGGGAGGATGTAATGACCCGGTTAGTTGTTCTAAGAGTTGTAGCCCCGTTTATCTCATTTCTATTTTTTTTATGTTGTTCAGTTGTGTTAAGGTTTGGTTTCCGGGGTAGTTTTGAAGAGAAATGATCACTTAGTCTCTTAGTTAGAAAGCTAAGTTAGAAAAGTTTACCGGAAGTTGACTTATGATTAAACGAATTCGGATTTAGATTTTTATGATTCAATTAGCTTCATCGGGTGATTTTAGACTTAGGAGTGAGTCCACAATGTAATTTAAAAGTTCGTGGTAGAATTGGGTTTGAATTGGCGTAAGTGGATAATTGGGCTTTATTATGTGTAAATATATAAAGTACTATCTTATATAAATAGGTAGTGGGCCTACTTTACAAATTTGATAATAAAAATAGTATATGAATAAAATAGTGGGCTCAAAACCCACATATATGCACAAAACATTTAGGGCTTACAAAGTTAAATAGGAAAAAGAAAAAAAATCAGATTCCTTGTCTTCTGAGAAATACCAAATTTGAGTGAAGAAAACGGGGCCAACAGTGACGACACTTGAAAGCTTGTTAGTGAAATTGTGGTGGAAGAAGAGGCTATACAATCATGTATTTTAGTCAATTTCCGTACAATGGTACCCGTGGTATTTAAATTTACCGTAAGTGTTAGTTATATCTTAAAAACAATAGGTTGATAATTAGGGAAAGTAACAAAGAAAGAAGAAAAGGACAAAAAGCAAAAAGCAAAACAAAAGTAAAAAGAGAAAGAGAAGTCAAAGAAAGCAAAGAAGCAGAAGTCTAACAAAAAAAAGCAAAAGAAAAGAACGGAAAAGAAAGGAGAATACAAAAACGAAAAATGTTCTGCATTTTTAATTCTCTCGTGATATTATGAAAAATTATTCACCTAAACTAATTAGGACGTGTTATGCAATATTGTGAATAGATTCAGAACTTTTGGAGACCGAGTCGAGGGACGAGGGCATCCCGAAGTAGGATTTTATGTTGTTAAGGTAAGTAACAATTTTAACTCTGGCTTTGAGGGTATAAACCCCGGAGAAATTAATATCATGTGATTGCTTGGTGGTGATACCCATGCTAGGTGACGGGCGTGTGGGTGTGCACCGCGAGGGATTGAGACTTTGTCCGTCCCGTGAGGCCTTATGGCCATCATCTGTGTTTACGTAGTTACTTATAGTTGAACTTGTCCGTCTTCATGTTAGAGATCATGCTTAGGCTTAATTTATTCATGTTCACATTAATTGTACTCAGTCATAGAAATTATCGTACTTGTTTACCTCAGTCTCTATTACTTGCTAATATGTTATGATACTTGGTGTGGGTTGTGTTCCTTTATTTGTTGATGATGGTGAGGCTAGTGAGGTACATGATTGAGTGAGGCCGAGGGCCTGGTTGTGAGGATATGAATACCATAGCGCGTGAGTTATCCGCGTAGCACGTGATTTGACCGTGCGGGTCCAGGTATTAATACCGTAGTGCGTGAGTTGTCCGCGTAGCATGTGAGTTGACCGTGCGGATCCAGGTATTGATATGATGGCACGTGAGTTGTCCGTGTGTAGCGCTTGGGCTTTGGGAGCCCCTCCGGAGTCTGTACACACCCCCAGTGAGCGCAGAGTGTTGAGTGTGGAGTGTTGAGTGCGAGTGTTGAGTGATGGAGTGACATTGCTATGAGGTTACATTTACTTTTGTTGTTGTTGCACTTACCTATTGATTTCTTTGTGATATTTGTTGGTTTTATGAAATTTATCTAATTATTCATGTTTATTGTAAATTGTAAAAATAAATAATTGGACTACTTTTCTCAGCTCGTCAATCTGCTCAATTCCTTAGTTATTTTTGTTACTACTGAGGTGGTAGTACTCATAGTACTCCCTGCACTATATGTGCAGATCCAGGTGAGTTAGAGCGCGTGCATCATTCAGCAGTTTGAGGCCATGAGCAGCTTCATCTCAGGTATATTGACTTGTGTGTATGGTCGAATTAAAATTCAAGAAGTTTGGAGTCAAATTTAAATAAAAATTCTCATTTCCGAAGCTTAAAATTGAAGAAATGAACTAGAATTGGAATTTTGAGTATACGACCTCAGAATTGGGATTTGAAGGTTCCAACAGGTTCATATGATGATTTCGGACTTTGGCGTATGCCCGGATCAGGTTTTGGATAACCCGGGAGCGTTTTGGCGCATATTATGGAAGATAGCATTTTAGAAGAAATTGCATCGGTTTGGCTTAAAATGCATTTTAGTGTTATTGATGTCCGTTTGGGATTCCGAGACTGGGAGTAGCTCCGTATGGTTATTCTTGATTTGGGAGCGCGATCGGAAGTGAATTCGGAGGTCCGTAGGTCATTTTGGAGTCGTTTGGCTAAAGATAGAAAATTGAAGGTTTTTGAGAAAATTTGACCGGAAGTGGAAATTTTGATATCGGACTCAAAATGCAAATCTTATGGTTCGGATAGCTTCGTTAGGTGATTTGGGACTTAGGAGTGTGTCCGAAATATTTTTGTGATGATCGGTGTAGAATTAAGCTTGAATTGGCAAAGTTAGTATTTTGGCGAATTCCGGTTGATAGGTGAGATATTGATCCAAGAGTCGGAATGGAACTCCGAGAGTTGTAGCTTCGTTATGTCATTTTGGACTTGTGTGCAAAATTTGAAGTCAATCGGACTTGATTTGATAGGTTTCGGCATCGGAAATAGAAGTTGGAAACTTCAAAGTTCATCAAGCTTGGATTGGAGGTTAATTCATAATTTTTGCATTGTTTGATGTGATTTGAGGCCTCGAGCGAGTCCATAATATGTTTTGGGACTGGTTGGTGTTATTGGTCGGGGTCTCGGGGGTCTCGGATGTGTTTCGGATGCCCAACGGGTCATTTTTGGAAGATTTTTGCCGTTTTGAGCATAAATGTAATGATCCAAAGGTCTAATTTTAGTTCTAGAGATCCAAATTTGATTTCGAGACTTCGAGAATTTAAATCATGAATTATAGGACTGATCTGGAAATTTTGGTTTAATTTCATCGAGTCGCGATTGGGTTTTTGACGCGAAATGTGAGTTAATTATTTAACGAGCAAAATTGATGTTAGACTGAGCAAATGAGATCCAAATTTAGTTTTGTTTGAACCACTGGATCCGTATCGAAATTACGGAGCCATAGGAAAAAGAATCGTCGAATTTTGAGTTCGTATGATGGAGTTACGACCATTTTGGTGCAAAATGGTTGTGCTGCAATTTTTTTGAAAAAGCTGCTGCATTTTATGAATAGTGAACAGTAACCGCGCGGGTGAACAGTGAACAGTGTCCCACGCGCATGAACAGTGTCCGCGCGTGAACAGTACCGACGAAAATTCTGGGCAGTATATCCGCGATTTTGGGTCATTTTCCTCCATTTCTTTTGAGCAACTTGAGAGCTTTTGGACAGAAATTGACGGGGAATCGCTGAGATATCATCGGAAAATCATCGGGGGTAAGTTTCTTGGCCTTAATTCGTTAGTTTATCGTGAAATCCGTGATTATTTCACTGTTAATGGAGGATTAATGGAGGGTTTTAGCCCTAGGCCTAAATTATAGAAAATCATTGATTTGAATGGGCAAACGGAGTCCGATTTTGATAAATTTTATATGCACAGACTCGTGTTGAGATAAGGAACCCGAATATATAACTTTCGTAATTTTTCGAGAAGTGTACCGAAAGTCGGGTTTTGGCAACTTGTGGGTTTTGGTGTATTTTTAATTGTTTCGATTGGGTAATGCCCAATTGGCCTATTTTGATGTAATTCTATTGATTTTTATCAGATACTACACCTGTGGAGGTCAATATTCGTGGCAAGAGAGTTGTCTCTTAGTGGTTTTGTACCGGAGTCGAGGTAAGTGGCTTGTCTAACCTCGTGTGGGGGAACTTTCACCCCTAGGATATTATGTGATAATTTAAATGCCTTGTACGCGAGGTGACGAGCGTGTACATGCGCTGGTTGTTGTAACACACACTTTACTTGAATTGTAAAATTCGTGATATTCCTGTCCTTAGTTGATTAATTTATGATATTTACCTGGCATTCGTTAGGGAAGCATGATTAGATAGGATTTATCCGTCTAATTGCCAAATTGTCTTACTTGAACTTCTTGATAATTGTTGGCACTAGTTTTCGGTGAAGTTGTAGTTAAGCATATTATGTTTTCTCTGTGCGTTTTCTTTATTTGTTGTGTTGGTGGACTACGGGTTCAATTCCCGGAGATCCAAGGGCTGCGGGTTCGATTCCCGGAGCCCGGAGTTTATTGATATATTATTAAGATATGGACTGCGGGTTCGATTCCCGGAGATGCTGAGATCATTGCGACACATCCTAAGGTATCAAGACACGGGCAGCGGGTTCGATTCCCGGAGACCCAGAGATACTGATATTGGGACTGCGGGTTAAATTCCCGTAGGTCCTGGATTGTTGATTATAGAGTGGGACTGTGGGTAGGGACTACGGGTTCGATTCCCGAGATCCTGAGTTATTGGTAGGGACTGCGGGTTCGATTCCCGGAGATCCTGAGTTATTGAGATATTATTGAGACATGGGCTGCGGGTTCGATTCCCGGAGACCCAGGGGTGCTGTTAATGGGACTGTGGGTTCAATTCCCACAGGTCCTGGACTTGTTAATTGAGATTGTTACTTGTTGTTAGCTTAATTGTAGACGGTTGCAGTAATCACTTTATTGTTGTTATTTCGGAATTATTATCATTTAAACTACTTATTATTGTTATTATTATTTTGTAATTATTTTCTCTCAGTAGGGCCCTGACTTTCCTCGTCACTACTCCATCGAAGTTAGACTTGGCACTTACTGAGTACCGTCGTGGTGTACTCATGCTACTCTTCTGCACACTTTTGTTGTGCAGACCCAGGTACATCAGGATAGGCCCGTACTAGGTGATTCGGCAGTACATTTGGAGACCTCGAGGTATGATCTGCTACGTCCGCGGATCCGGAGGCCCTCCTTCTATTCTGATAGTATTAGTAGATGTTTTCCTTCATTTCGTTGTTAGATAATCTTTACACATAGAGCCACAGTTGTGTACTCTCTTTAGTCTGTGTTGCCCGTGGGATTCCGGGTCTTGGTGGTGTTTTATACAGTGTGTTTGACGGGTGTATGTGCCAAGCGGCACGGATTACATTTCCTTTTTATATTATTTTTCCGCTATTTCTTATTTAATGTTCATAAACTTGTATATTCCGCAACGTGTTAGGCTTACCTAGTCGTGGGGACTGGGTGCCGTCATGACATGTTCACGATTGGTGAACTAGGGTCGTGACAAGTTGGTATCAGAGCTCTAGGTTCGTAGGAGTCACGGGACACAGACCGGTTACTTAGAGTCTCGCTGATCGATACGGAGACGTCTGTATTTATCTACGAGAGGCTATGTAACTGTTTAGGAAACTCTTCAATTCTTTGAATTCCTTATCGTGCGCCATTATTCAGTTGGAGCCTATGTCATATGTTCTTTTGCATCCACTCGTGTATTGAAATTTCGCGCTCGGTATTAAGTATGCGCCGACGGTTCGTGACGCTGCAGAAGGATTTCAAAGGAGTCAAGAATTTGCTCAACCATTATTACCGCGTGTCATCCATATCGATAATGCAAGAGAATTGAGAGATCTTCAATTGTGCACATGGGGGTGCACTAGATTCTGACATTCGGTTGATAAGTACGGTCTTGAGAAGGTTTACTTAACTGCCTAATCGTCACAGTAATGATAGAATCACAAGGTGGATATATATCTAAAGATAGTTGGTGGTAATAAAGACTATATGGTTCACATGAGATATCTATTTAGCGAAGGATTCAGCCAGCAGAGATACTGGGGAAATGAGTTTAGTTGTCTTAAGAAGGACATGTACCAAACGAATGTCTTGGGCTTGTCTTATGATGAAGACGTATGAATGTTAAAAGCTAGTATCATGGATTAGCAAGATGTACCTTAAGGCTTCGTGCCAAGTGAAAGGATTTCACTATCAACGATCAAATTATGGGTCATGTGTCATATCAGATTTGGCCTGCGATGTATTTAGGTGCTATTCAAAACGTTCTTGAAAACTTGCGGATGGGCAAGAGTTGAGGCTCGTATGGTATGATGTTGGGACTTTTGATGTCCCTATGTCCCTAATAAACTCTACATTTTATTATCAGCAGGGAAAAAGCTTCGACAAAGGCTACATGGTGCTTCGTAGGCGTGTGAGAATCATAGTATATTTTAAGATGTCGTCGGTAGAGAATGCTCGGTGCATGGAGCGGGGTGATGTTTGGTTGTATTGGAATGAGGTCATACCCTATGGTGTCAGAGTGCTAATAGAGCACGGGTGGTTATGTTCGTTGGATCAAGTGAACTGCAGTTGAATAAGAGTAAATGACTTGAGAGAATGGTTCTAATGTGTTCGAGAGTTGTGTAATAGTGGCCTTGAGCTAAGTGGGAGAGTCCCACCGCTTACGATTGGGTCGCATGGTTAATTACCTGCGTGAATTCTAGGTATTAGCATTAATGGGCTATTGCAGCTACAGAAAAGGACCATGAGTGGTAATTGAGTATATGAATTGTTGAATGCATGTTATGGCTAGCCTTACTGGCTCGTGTTCAAACTTGAGGGAAAAATTCGTGATTTATGCCTCGTATAGGTGCATGCTTCGAGGGAAGTGATCCCGTTGGGTGCTTTATTGAGAGGGTATTCATATGTTATAAAATTGAGTAGAGTTGGTTGCATATTGGGACAAGTCAGGGCTGGATGGCTCTCAATAGAGGTCCTAGTGAATTCAAGAGGTAAAGTGTGGTGCCTGATAATACTGAGACTATAAGTACAGTTGGGAGTCAAACTTTTGAAGCAACTTACGAAGAAGGGCACAACACGTTCTATGATGTTTTGACTTGTGGTGTAGTATTTGAGAGACATGAAATGGTCGTCTTTCTGGAGATAGCATGGCCTTATGATTTAAGGTCACTCGGGGTGAGTGCGGTTGGAATAAGTTAGGTATTGAAGGGAGATATTAACATTTCTAAGGCAAACCAGGATAAACTGGAAGGAAGTAGATTGATTAGCCATAGTTGAGTTGGCATATTGATGTCAATGATCGGTTCATGCAACGTGATCGAGTTATGCATGTGATTGTGGCGGTGCATTTGAGGCTTGTCGGCCACAGTGATTGATGGAATTCTTAAGTATTCTTCTGTTAGGGCCTGTTATGAGTAGGCGGACCTTGGAAAGGGTTATGGTGGCTTGGACCACTACTTAGAGATTGGCATATTCAACGGTTATGAGAACTCGCATGTGTGTTGCTATAGTTCTCCTGAAATGAGTTAAATGGAAAGTCTTATGTGATGAAGTATTAGCCTATCGTCAGTTCTAGAGTTGTGATGGAAATCATGTCAAACATATATCGGCACGTGAAGTGCAGTGAGCGGTATGGAATTTGAAGTAAGAACCAAGGTCGCGGTTTTGTCAATGAATGAGATATAAAGAGCTTGGATGAGCAGGAGAGGAGTCTCAGTGTTTGAGTAAGATGGGTATTAACGTCAGTATCACTTGAGATCGGTGTTCTGTGGGAAAGGCTTTGCATCCCGGTTAGGGACTCCTAATTGCTTTTCAGTGTTAATGCAGCCGGTGGGTTGAATGTGCAGGCCCGTTTAATTATTCGGAAGATGGTGGGAGATTGACCCACAAGAAGATTGTATAGGTGTGACTTGCTGCCACTTGATTGGTTAGAAATTTAAACCAAGTATGAGGATTTTGGTGATATCATCCATTTGAGAATTTATGCATGGAGGGCACTCTGCTTATTGGGTTATAGACCTGTGAAATACTATTGACTTAGCTTGGCACGACCAGGATAGACTTAAGGTCGGTGGATAGATTTAAATGTGGAAGTGAGCCTTGCGTCGGGCCGGTTATGTTTCTTCCAGCAATGCGCCCTTTTATGGAGGGATAGTCGCGGTCTTATTTCGCGGTTAGTTAATTCAAGTAAAGATATATTGCAACGTATGAGTGTGCGACGGCTTGGTAAGTTCCTTATGTGTTGAGGTTCCGCTCGGCGGTGATGTTATATGAGCATGATGGCTCTTGAGGCTCATATCTTATGTCGCACCTCAATTGTGCTTGAGTTCATAGCCTATAGCGCTATATGTTTTCTTGTGTCTGATATCATGCACCTTAGTGTGCTTATGATCGATATTCAGTATTTTGATGTGATGAGCTATTCAACTCGACGTATGGCTCCTTGTGTGAGTTTTATATAGGGATCGGGTGGCACGCCGCCATGGTTATGTTGCAGGGATCGGGTGGCACGCCGCCATGGTTATATTGTTTGGATCGGGTGGCACGCCGCCATAGTTATATTGTTTGGATCGGGTGGCACGCCGCCATGGGTATATTGTTGGGATCGGGTTGCACGCCGCAACAGTGTGATGTTTATTTCAGTGTCCATAATTGCTTTTATGTGTTCTGTTTCCTATTTTTCTGAGGAAGTCCATGTTAGTGTGAGAGTTGAATAGTTCTCTCTAGTGTTCGCCTTCCTTTTGTATCACGTACGAATTAGTAGCCTATTGGCACATTGTGTCATCTTGCAGGACTTTTGATTATGTCTGAGGTGGCTTATCGCCTGAGCAGTTCGTAATGGTTGAGGTAAGATCATTGAATTCGAGATCGGTGTAATCTGAGCATATGAAATAAATTAAGGGGCTAAGACCATTGTTTAGTTCAGAATGAGGTAATGGTTCTTGTCAAAATTATAGACTGAATGATTTGTTGACTTGGCAACTAAATATGAATTCCGGCACATCTCTTCGTCGTATCGGTGTTGTAAAAGCTAGAGCAAGACCTATGTAGGTCATGAGATGCAATGAGAGCATCAGATTTGTGGAATTTCGACTATTATATTTAAAGAATATTATTGTGGTCCCATGAGTAAAGTGATGCAAAGTGTGACTTCAACAAAGTTATGCAGTCATGTATGGGTACAGCGTGTGAAGAATGATATGGTGGTCGTATGATGGAAACATGCTAGGCAGGAAATTCCGGATGTTGGAATTGGGTCTAATGGCTTATTTACTCGAATAAAGGAGTATATCTATAGAGTTATCGAGCTAATGTGCTCAAATGAGTTGTGGAAGCGCAGGAAGTTGCATGAGATGTTAAACTAGTGATTTCAGACTACTTCAGTGTAGTTCTCAGCACGTTCGAGGACGAACGTATGTTTAAGTGGGGGAGATTGTAACGACCCAATCGGTCGTTTTGAGCTACGGCGCGTCATTCAGCAGTTTGAGGCCATGAGCAGCTTCATCTCGGGTATATTGACTTGTGTGTATGGTCAAAATTAAAATTCAAGAAGTTTGGAGTCAAATTTAAATGAAAATTCTCATTTCCGAAGCTTAAAATTGAAGAAATGAACTAGGATTGAAATTTTGAGTATACGACCTCGGAATTGGGATCTAAAGGTTCCAACAGGTTCATATGATGATTTTGGACTTGGGCGTATGCCCGGATCGGGTTTTGGATAACCCGGGAGCGTTTTGGCGCATATTATGGAAGATAGCATTTTAGAAGAAATTGCATCAGGTTTGGCTTAAAATGCATTTTAGTGTTATTGATGTCCGTTTGGGATTCCGAGACTGGGAGTAGCTCCGTATGGTTATTCTGGATTTGGGAGCGCGATCGGAAGTGAATTCGGAGGTCCGTAGGTCATTTTGGAGTCGTTTGGCTAAAGATAGAAAATTGAAGGTTTTTGAGAAAATTTGACCGGAAGTGGAAATTTTGATATCGAACTCGAAATGCAAATCTTATGGTTTGGATAGCTTCGTTAGGTGATTTGGGACTTTGGAGTGTGTCCGGAATATTTTTGTGATGACCGGTGTAGAATTAAGCTTTAATTGGCAAAGTTAGTATTTTGGCGAATTTCGGTTGATAGGTGAAATTTTGATCCGACGGTCGGAATGGAATTCCGAAAATTTCTGTAGCTCTGTTATGTCATTCTAGACTTGTGTGCAAAATTTGAAGTCAATCGAACTTGATTTGATAGGTTTCGGCATCGGAAATAGAAGTTGGAAACTTCAAAGTTCATCAAGCTTGGATTGGAGGTTAATTCATAATTTTTGCATTGTTTGATGTGATTTGAGGCCTCGAACGAGTCCATAATGTGTTTTGGGACTGGTTGGTGTTATTGGTCGGGGTCTCGGGGGTCTCGGATGTGTTTCGGATGCCCAACGGGTCATTTTTGGAAGATTTTTACCGTTTTGAGCATAAATGTAATGATCCAAAGGTCTAATTTTAGTTCTAGAGATCCAAATTTGATTTTGAGACTTCGAGAATTTAAATCATGAATTATAGGACTGATCTGGAAATTTTGGTTTAATTTCATCGAGTCGCGATTGGGTTTTTGACGCGAAATGTGAGTTAATTATTTAACGAGCAAAATTGATGTTAGACTGAGCAAATGAGATCCAAATTCAGTTTTGTTTGAACCACTGGATCCGTAACGAAATTACGGAGCCATAGGAAAAAGAATCGTCGAATTTCGAGTTCGTATGATGGAGTTAGGACCATTTTGGTGCAAAATGGCTGTGCTGCAATTTTTTTGAAAAAGCTGCTGCATTTTATGAATAGTGAACAGTAACCGCGCGTGAACAGTAACCGCGCGGGTGAACAGTGAACAGTGTCCCACGCGCATGAACAGTGTCCGCGCGTGAACAGTACCGACGAAAATTCTGGGCAGTATATCCGCGATTTTGGGTCATTTTCCTCCATTTCTTTTGAGCAACTTGAGAGCTTTTGGACAGAAATTGACGGGGAATCGCTGGGATATCATCGGGAGATCATCTGGGGTAAGTTTCTTGGCCTTAATTCGTTAGTTTATCGTGAAATCCGTGATTATTTCATTGTTAATGGAGGATTAATGGAGGGTTTTAGCCCTAGGCCTAAATTATAGAAAATCATTGATTTGAATGGGCAAACGGAGTCCGATTTTGATAAATTTTATATGCACAGACTCGTGTTGAGATAAGGAACCCGAATATATAACTTTCGTAATTTTTCGAGAAGTGTACCGAAAGTCGGGTTTTGGCAACTTGTGGGTTTTGGTGTATTTTTAATTGTTTCGATTGGGTAATGCCCAATTGGCCTATTTTGATGTAATTCTATTGATTTTTATCAGATACTACACCTGTGGAGGTCGATATTCGTGGCAAGAGAGTTGTCTCTTAGTGGTTTTGTACCGGAGTCGAGGTAAGTGGCTTGTCTAACCTCGTGTGGGGGAACCTTCACCCCTAAGATATTATGTGATATTTTAAATGCCTTGTACGCGAGGTGACGGGCGTGTACATGCGCTGGTTGTTGTAACTCACTTTACTTGAATCGTCAAATTCGTGATATTCCTGTCCTTAGTTGATTAATTTATGATATTTACCTGGCATTCGTTAGGGAAGCATGATTAGATAGGATTTATCTCTCTAATTGCCAAATTGTCTTACTTGAACTTCTTGATAATTGTTGGCACTAGTTTTCGGTGAAGTTGTAGTTAAGCATATTATGTTTTCTCTGTGTGTTTTCTTGAGTGGTATTGTTTGTGGACTCCGGGTTGGATTCCCGGAGATCCATGGGCTGCGGGTTCGATTCCGGAGACCCAGAGTTTATTGATATATTATTGAGATATGGACTGCGGGTTCGATTCCCGGAGATCCTGAGATCATTAAGACACATCCTGAGGTATTGAGACATGGGCTGCGGGTTCGATTTCCGGAGACCCAGAGACACTGTTATTGGGAATGTGGGTTAAATTCCTGTAACTCCTGGATTGTTGATTATAGAGTGGGACTGTGGGTTCAATTCCCACAGGTCCTGGTTATTGGTAGGGACTGGCGGTTCGATTCCCGGAGATCCTGAGTTATTAAGATATGGGCAGCGGGTTCGATTCCCGGTGATCCTGAGCTATTGATATATTATTGAGATGTGGACTGCGGGTTCGATTCCCAGAGATCCTGAGTTATTGAGATATGGACTGCGGGTTCGATTCCCACAGGTCCTGGACTTGTTAATTGAGATTGTTACTTGTTGTTAGCTTAATTGTAGACGGTTGCAGTAATCACTTTATTGTTGTTATTTCGGAATTATTATCATTTAAACTACTTATTATTGTTATTATCATTTTGTAATTGTTTTCTCTCAGTAGGGCCCTGACCTTCCTCGTCACTACTCCATCGAGGTTAGGCTTGGCACTTACTGAGTACCGCCGTGGTGTACTCATGCTACTCTTCTGCACACTTTTGTTGTGCAGATCCAGGTACATCAGGATAGGCCCGTACTAGGTGATTCAGCAGTACATTTGGAGACCTCGAGGTATGATCTGCTACGTCCGCGGATCCGGAGGCCCTCCTTCTATTCTGATAGTATTAGTAGATGTTTTCCTTTATTTCGTTGCTAGATACTCTTTACGCATAGAGCCACAGTTGTATACTCTCTTTTAGTCTGTGTTGCCGTGGGATTCCGGGTCTTGGTGGTGTTTTATAGAGTGTGTTTGACGGGTGTATGTGCCAAGCGACACGGATTACATTTCCTTTTTATATTATTTTTTCCGCTATTTATTATTTAATGTTCATAAACTTGTATATTTCGCAACGTGTTAGGCTTACCTAGTCGTGGGGATTGGGTGCCGTCATGACATGTTCACGATTGGTGAACTAGGGTCGTGACAAGTTGGTATCAGAGCTCTAGGTTCGTAGGAGTCACGGGACACAGACCGGTTACTTAGATTCTCGCTGATCGATACGGAGACGTCTGTATTTATCTACGAGAGGCTATGTAACTGTTTAGGAAACTCTTCAATTCTTTGAATTCCTTATCGTGCGCCATTTATTCAGTTGGAGCCTATGTCATATGTTCTTTTGCATCCACTCATGTATTGAAATTGCGCACTCGGTATCAAGTATGTGCCGACGGTTCGTGATGCTGCAGAGGGATTTCAAGGGAGTCAAGAATTTACTCAACTATTGTTACCGTGTGTCATCCGTATCGATAATGCAAGAGAATTGAGAGATCTTCAATTGTGCACATGGGGGTGCACTAGGTTCTGACATTCGGTTGATAAGTACGGTCTTGAGAAGGTTTACTTAACTGCCTAATCGTCACGATAATGATAGAATCACAAGGTGGATATAGATCTAAAGATAGTTGGTGGTAATAAAGACTATATGGTTCACATGAGATATCTATTTAGCGAAGGATTCAACCAGCAGAGATACTGGGGGAAATGAGTTTAGTTGTCTTAAGAAGGACATGTACCAAATGAATGTCTTGGGCTTGTCTTATGATGAAGACGTATGAATGTTAAAAGCTAGTATCATGGATTAGCAAGATGTACCTTAAGGCTTCGTGCCAAGTGAAAGGATTTCACTATCAACGATCAAATTATGGGTCATGTGTCATATCGGATTTGGCCTGCGATGTATTTAGGTGCTATTCAAAACGTTCTTAAAAACTTGCGGATGGGCAAGAGTTGAGGCTCGTATGGTATGATGTTGGGACTTTTGATGTCCCTGTGTCCCTAATAAACTCTACATTTTATTATCAGTAGGGAAAAAGCTTCGACAAAGGCTACATGGTGCTTTGTAGGCGTGTGAGAATCATAGTATGTTTTAAGATGTCGTCGGTAGAGAATGCTCGGTGCATGGAGCGGGGTGATGTTTGGTTGTATTGGAATGAGGTCATACCATATGGTGTTAGAGTGCTAATAGAGCACAGGTGGTTATGTTTGTTGGATCAAGTGAACTGCAGTTGAATAAGAGTAAATGACTTGAGAGAATGGTTCTAATGTGTTCGAGAGTTGTGTAATAGTGGCCTTGAGCTAAGTGGGAGAGTCCCGCCGCTTACGATGGGGTCGCATGGTTAATTACCTGCATGAATTCAGGATACTAGCGTATTATTGTGTTATTGTAGCCACAGAAAAAGGGTAATGAGTGGTAAATTGAGTATATGAATTGTTGAATGCATGTTATGGCTAGCCTTACTGGCTCATGTTCAAACTTGAGGGAAAATTCGTGATTTATGCCTCGTATAGGTGCATGCTTCGAGGGAAGTGATCCCGTTGGGTGCTTTATTGAGAGGGTATTCATATGTTATAAAATTGAGTAGAGTTGGTTGCATATTGGGACAAGTCAGGGTTGGATGGCTCTCAATAGAGGTCCTAGTGAATTCAAGAGGTAAAGTGTGGTGCCTGATAATACTGAGACTACAAGTACAGTTGGGAGTCAAATTTTTGAAGCAACTTACGAAGAAGGGCACAACACGTTCTATGATATTTTGACTTGTGGTGTAGTATTTGAGAGACATGAAATGGCCGTCGTTCTGGAGATAGCATGGCCTTATGATTTAAGGTCACTCGGGGTGAGTGCGGTTGGAATAAGTTAGGTATTGAAGGGAGATATTAACATTTCTAAGGCAAACCAGGATAAACTGGAAGGAAGTAGATTGATTAGCCATAGTTGAGTTGGCATATTAATGTCAATGATCGGTTCATGCAACGTGATCGAGTTATGCATGTGATTGTGGCGGTGCATTTGAGGCTTGTCGGCCGCAGTGATTGATGGCATTCTTAAGTATTCTTCTGTTAGGGCCTGTTATGAGTAGGCGGACCTTGGAAAGGGTTATGGTGGCTTGGACCACTACTTAGAGATTGACATATTCAACGGTTATGAGAACTCGCCTGTGTGTTGCTATAGTTCTCCTAAAATGAGTTAAATGGAAAGTCTTATGTGATGAAGTATTAGCCTATCGTCAGTTCTAGAGTTGTGATGGAAATCGTGTCTATCGTATATCGGCACGTGAGGTGCAGTGAGTGGTATGGAATTTGAAGTAAGGACCAAGGTCGTAGTTTGGTTAATGAATGTGATATAAAGAGATCGGATGAGCGGGAAAGGAGTTACATTGTTTTGAGTAAGATGGGTATTAACGTCGGTATCACTTGAGATCGGTGTTCTGTGAGAAAGGCTTTGCATCCCTGTTAGGTACTCCTGATCGCTTTTCAGTCAGACTTTAGACATGGTATCTGTGCTTTCTGATGCATTTGATAAAACTAAAGAAAGTAAAGTATTATATTATTTTTTTTGTACAAACACTTAATCCAATAACCTGTTAGTTATTTTATAAAAATATTATGTTAGAATGGCATTAGCCTTAAAGAACATAATTATTGCTCAAATAAAAATCCCTAGCAGATAGCTTATAATATCTTAAAATAAAAACTCATAATTAATAATTCATGTTTAATAATAGACCAAATCAAACAAAAATCAGTAAAGCCCTTATTTTTATCGCATCTAAAACACAAACAACTAAATAAATCTTAAAGCAACCAAATCATAAACACACTTTGAAGACTACCAGATTCGAAGGAAAAATAAATAAAGAAAGAAAGAAGAAAACACTTACCTAGTTTTGAGCAGTGAACAAGGACTTTGAGGGCTCAGATCTACCATTCCTTAGCAGTCGAGAATATAGAAATGGAGACTAAAATTTTAGAAGTCTTTCGGAGATTGTAAAGCTTCATATTAACAGAGTATGAACTGAATTTTTGAATTCCAAAAGACTTTGGCTAACACTTTACAAGATATTTATAGGCAAGGATGAACTAGGGTTTCATATTTTGGGCGGAATTTTAAATGACCAGTTTGAAATATGAAATGCCCGTTTGAGATCAGTCCAAAGTTCCACAGAAAAGAGATCAATCAAATCGTCCTTATGCTTCAGAGTTTCAGCGATTTGGTCAACATTTGATTAAAAAATCTTGCTTTTTAGAAAAAGATTTGAATACATAAAAAGTTAGAAAGAGAACTTTGCTGAAATAGGAGAAACACGCACTGTTTATGGCTAAAATGTGAGAGCTTTTAGGGCAAGAATGGAAGAAAAATAAAAGTTTGATGCTATTAAAATTAGGGAAGACCTAATTTGTCTCTATGTGTTAAAGAAAAAAATGATGAAATGTGGGCCCCCTAGATCAAGACTTAAGGGTTAGGATTAAAGATCTAGAGAGTTTATGGGTTTTGGGCTCATTAATATTGGTTGGTTGGACTTACATTATGGTTTTGTCATTATCCATTTAGGCCATTATTGTTGGCGAAATGGATCGGGCAAATGAACCAATTTGGATCATATTTTGGACTTTGGTTTTGGAATTCAAATCCTTTCTTCTTTTATTTCCTTGGCTTCCTTGTAAGACAATATTATCAAATCAATATTTAATAGTCTTAGCAAAATTATAATTTCTAGCAACTTAATAAAATAATTGTAAAATACTACTAAATAAATATTGCATAAAATATTATAATATTATCGACAAAACTTTTATAAAGTGTAGGATGAAGAAAATATTATTATTTTGTTATATAAAGGAAAGTTGTATTTTCCACAAAAAGGACAATAAAAATTATACTTAAAAAAAATATAAAAATAAACTATAATAATGATGATAATGATAGTAATAAGAATGGCAATATAAAAGAATAGTTGTAATAGTAGTAACAATAGTAATAATATAATAGGCATATAGAATATTTTAATTAAGTAAATAATTTATATGAGTAAAATGTAAAAATGTAATAATTACAATAATAATAATAATAAGGTCTAGTTTATGTTAAAATGGTAAAATAGTTATTCTTACATTATTAGCAATATTAGAAGCTTAAAGAAATAGTTTGGAAGAAAGGAGTGTCAAAATTGGATGTCAACAAACACATTCTAGATTTTGCCTAATTTGAGGTAGTCATTGTTCATAGCTTGCCATAGCCTTTTTTAGAACCTTAGCTTCATATTCTACTCTTTTTAGCTTCAGCCATATAAGTGCCATGGTATCCTGCTTTTCTTGTGGTTGCCATACTCTATTCACCATAGGAGTAAAGTCCTTATGGTCCATTATCATCATGTATAACTTGAAAGGTTACGGGTTGATAGTTTTCTTCTCCCATAATAGAATTACAATTGGGGAGTGATCAGATACTCCAGGTTCCAGAACATTAGCTTCTAGATGACCATAAGTCTGAGTCCAACTGAAATTTCCAAAAGTCCAATCAATTTTATTGTACACTCTATCATTAGCATTCTGTTTGTTACACCATGTGAAGAACACCCCTCTGTTCTTAGTGGGGTCAGTTGCATGTTATCAATACACTGCTTGAAATTTTGCACCTCATTAGTTGTCACTGGTTGTGCTAGTTTGTCTTTAGTGGTTTACACATTGTTGAAATCCAGACTAATAAGTCATGATATTTGAATATAACCACCTACTATCTGCAATTCATGCCATAGGCTTGCCCTTTCCCGCACCTTATTCCTAGCATAAATTGTTGTCAACATAATCAAGGAGTTTGTTGGTTGATCTTCCATTGAGCAATGACTGAATTGTTTATATATTTGGATTACCTTAACTGTTAGATGTGTCTTCCATATGATCCAAAACCTTCCATTTACAGCTTTAGTGCAGTTGCAACAGCAACCTCAAACCCTAGCTACCTTGTTCACTATACTTTTTTCCTTTCTTTCCTTTACTCTAGTTTCTAGACACCCAATGATTTCTATTTTATTCTTTTGCCGAAAGAGTCTTAACTCATTCTATTTATAGGGCTTGTTCAGCCCTCTTATATTCCAAGTGCACACAATCATGGTGGTTTGAGGGTAGGATCAATCCCAATCCCATTTCCTTTTGAAGTGCTTGACACACACTTTTCAAAAATCTTGAACCTATTTGTAGTGATGCCATCATCATTATGAGACTACTGTATTGCTGCAGAACTATAGCTATTGTGACGACCCAAAGGGGTCATCACTTATTTTCTCAATCATTTCAAGCTTCTAAGGCCTTGAAAATCTCATTTATAGTTGCTTCGATTTGCATGCACAGTTCGGGTGCGAAGCTAGAAATTTTTTATGTTGAAATATATGAAATATGTGAAAAAATTGAAGAATTTTGATATTAATATTGATATGGTTGACTTTGGTCAATAGTTTTGGTAAACGGACCCGGACCCGTGATTTGACGGTCTCAGAAAATCCGTAGAAAAATATGGAACTTGGGCGTATGCCCGGAATTGAAATCCGAGGTCTAGAACCCCGGAAAAGGAATTTTTCTGTTAAATTATTTTCTGAAAATGTTTAAGGAAAATGAAACTGAAATTTTATTAAAAAGTAATGGTATTGGGCTCGTATTATTGTTCCGATGCCTGGTACATGTCATATATATTGGTTAAGCGCTTCCTGTAAAGTTTGGTTGAAAACGGACGTCGTTTGACGTGTTTCGGCCTTAAATTGGAAATTTGGAAGTTTATGAAAAATTTGGAAACATTCTTGAGTTTTAATGCTCAATTCGTTGATTTTGATGTTATTTTGGCGATTTGATCGCACGAGCAAGTTCGTATGATATTTTTGAGTCAGTGTACATATTTGGTTTGGATCCCCGAGGGCTCGGGTGAGTTTCGGATAGGTATCGGGATGATTTTGAGCTTAGGAAAATTGCAGAAAATCTATAGCAGACATTTCTTCATCGCGTTCGCGTCACGTTGGTCGCGTTCACGATGACCAGCTTGTACTCCTTCTTCGCGTTCGCGGACGCTTTCTCGCGTTCGCTTAGTACAAATTTCGACCCAGACTTTTTCCTCTACGCGTTCACGTGACTGAGCCTGCATTCGCGTAGGCCAAATGTGAAGCCCCCGAAGTTTTCCCTTCTCGTTCACAACTCTCCCTATACAAACGCGATGCCTGTCATTTTTCTTCATCAGGAACATGACCTGGGTGTCGCAAATGCTATGAATAAATTCCTGCCCAGTGATTTAATTCCCAAAACAGAACAGAAACGAGAATTTCATCCCATTTCACAAACTCTCTCTTCTCCAACACCATTTCTTGGCGATTCTTGGGCGATTTTCATCAAACTTGTTGGGTAAGTGATTCTTGACTCATTTTCTTCATTTTCCATCAATATTATTTGAATTCCTAGGCCTAAATATGTATAAATGGGTAGAAAAATTAGAGAAATGAGTATAGTTAGGATTTTCAAAGATTTTGCGATCTAGACCTCGTTTTGGGGTAGAACTTAAGAACAAATTGTATATTTGAACTCGTAGATGATTGGGTGAATTTATTTTGGTTCAAACCTCGAGTTTCTATCGTGTGGGCCCGGGGTCAATTTTTACTAATCCGGGCAGAATGTTGTAAAAATTATATTTAGCCATATGAACTAGTTTGCTAAGTAGAATTGATGATATTAAATCAATTATGTATAGATACGATTGGATTGGAGCCAAATTTGAAAGGAAAAGGCATTGCTACAGATTGAATTATTCTTCAAAATTTCGAGGTAAGTGTTTGATCTATCCTAGCTTGAGGCAATAGGAATTGAGTTTATGTGCTAATTGTTATGTGTGGAGTCCGACGTATAGGCATAGTGACGAGTATCTATACGTTGGGGGCCGAGCATGACCGTGGGTCTTAAATGGATTAAATTCCTATTAATCCTATGTGATTATATGAAAGGAAATTATTAGTTGAATTTTAGGCAGAGAAGGTGGCTAGAATTGCTAAAAGATTATGATGTCACCATTTTATATCATCCGGGAAAAGCAAACATGGTGGGCGATGCTTTGAGTAGGAAGTCAGCCAGTATGGGTAGCCTTGCTTATATTCCAGTCAACCAGAGACCACTTGCTTTGGATGTTCAGTCATTGGCCAACCGATTTGTGAGGTTGGATATTTGTGAGTCTAGTCGAGTTCTAGCTTGCACGGTCACTTGCTCTTCATTATTGGAGCATATCCGCGATCAACAATATAATGATTCTTATTTATGTGACCTTAAAGACACGGTTCAGCGAGGAGGTGCCAAGCAGGTCACCTTAGATGCTGATGGGATTCTGAGGATGCAAGGGCGCATTTGTGTGCCAAATGTTGATGGGCTTAGAGAACTGATTCTAGAAGAAGCTCACAGTTCGCGATATTCTATTCATCCAGGCGCAGCAAAGATGTATCAGGATTTGTGGCAGCATAATTGGTGGCGTAGAATGAAAAGGGATACTGTGGCATATGTGGTACGGTGTCTAAATTGTCAGCATATTAAATATGAACATCAGAGACCTGGCGGTTTATTTCGAAGAATTGAGCTTCTAGAATGGAAGTGGGAGCGGATCACTATGGACTTCATTTCTAGACTTCCGATGACTCGGAAGAATTTTAATGCTGTTTGGGTTATTGTTGATAGGCTGACCAAGTCAGCTCATTTTATTCTGGTTGCCACTACCTATTCATCCGAGAGATTAGCTGGGATTTATATCAGGGAGATTGTTCGCCTTCATGGTGTGCCTATCTCTATTATTTCAGATCGAGGTACGCAGTTTACCTCACATTTCTGGAAGGCGGTTCAACGAGAGTTGGGCACCCAAGTCCAGCTAAGTATAGCCTTTCATCCCCAGATGGACGGTCAGTCCGAGAGGACTATTCAGATATTGGGAGATATGCTTCGGGCGTGTGTTATTGATTTTGGAGGTTCGTGGGATCAATTCCTGCCTTTGGCAGAGTTTGTTTATAATAATAGCTATCAATCGAGCATTCAGATGGCTCCTTATGAGGCCTTGTATGGTAGGCGGTGTCGTTCTCCGGTTGGATGGTTTGAACCGGGAGAAGCTCGATTATTGGGCACGGATTTAGTTTAGAAGGCCTTAGATAAGGTCAAGATTATTCAAGATAGGCTTCGCACAGCTCAATCCAGGCAAAAGAGCTATGCGGATCGCAAGGTTCGAGATATAGCTTTCATGGTTGGGGAGCGAGTATTGCTCCGAGTGTCGCCTATGAAGGGCGTGATGAGATTTGGAAAGAACGGCAAACTTAGCCCTAGATTTATTGGCCCATTCGAGATTCTTTATCGGGTGGGAGAGGTGGCATATAAACTTGCTTTGCCACCTAGCTTATTAGCTGTGCATCCAGTGTTTCATGTATCCATGCTTCGAAAATATCACGGCAATCCATTGCACGTGTTAGATTTCAGCACTATCTAATTGGACAAGGATCTATCTTATGTGGAGGAGCCGGTAGCTATTCTAGATCGGTAGGTTCAGCAGTTGAGGTCGAAGGATTTTCCTTCTGTGCGAGTTCAGTGGAGGGGTTAGCCTCCTGAGGCATCGACCTGGGAGTCCGAGTATGACATGCGGAGCCGATATCCTCATCCGTTCCCTGACTCAGGTACTTCTTTCTTTTGCCCGTTCGAGGACGAACCATTGTTTTAGAGGTAGAGAATGTGACGACCCAAAGGGGTCATCAGTTGTTTTGTTAATCATTTCGAGCTTCTGAGGTCTTGAAAACCTCATTTATAGTTGCCTCAATTTGCGTGCACAGTTCGGGCACGAAGCCGGAAAATTTTTATGTTGAAATATGTGAAAAATTTGAAGAATTTTGATATTAATATTGATATGGTTGACTTTGGTCAACATGTTTGGTAAACGGACCCGGACCCGTGATTTGACGGTCTCAGAAAATCCGTAAAAAAATATGGAACTCGGGCGTATGCCCGGAATCGAAATCCGAGGTCTAGAACCCCGGTAAAAGAATTTTTCTGTTAAATTATTTTCTGAAAATGTTTAAGGAAAATGAAACTGAAATTTGATTAAAAAGTAGTGGTATCGGGCTCGTATTTTGGTTTCGACGCCCGATACAAGTCATATATGTTGGTTAAGCGCTTCCTGTAAAGTTTGGTTGAAAACGGACATCGTTTGACGTGTTTCGACCTTAAATTAGAAATTTTGAAAGTTATGAAATTTTGAAAGATTTTGTTGAGCTTTAAGGCTCAATTCGTTGATTTTGATGTTATTTTGGCGATTCGATCGCACGAGCAAGTTTGTATGATGTTTTTGAGCCAGTGTACATATTTGGTTTGGATCCCCGAGGGCTCGGGTGAGTTTTGGATAGGTATCGGGATGATTTTAAGCTTAGGAAAATTGCAGAAAATCTGTAGCACACATTTCTTCATCGTGTTCGCGTCCCGTTGGTCGCGTTCGCGATGCCCAGCTTGTACTCCTTCTTCGTGTTCGCGGACACTTTCTCGCGTTCGCGTAGTACAAATTTCGATCCAGCCTTTTTCCTCTATGTGTTTGCGTGACTGAGCCTGCGTTTGCGTAGGCCAAATGTGAAGCCCCAGAATTTTTCCCTTCGCGTTCGCGACTCTCCCTATGCGAACGCGATGCTTGTCATTTTCATTCATTGCGAAAACGACCTGGGTGTTGCGAACGCGATGAATAAATTCCTGCCCAGTGATTTAGTTCACCAAACAGAACAGAAATGGGAATTTCATCCCATTTCACAAACTCTCTCATCTCCAACACCATTTCTTGGCGATTCTTGGGCGATTTTCATCAAACTTGTTGGGTAAGTGATTCTTGACTCGTTTTATTCATTTTCCATCAATATTATTTGAATTCCTAGGCCTAAATATGTATAAATGGGTAGAAAAATTAGAGAAATGAGTATAGTTAGGGTTTTCAAAGAATTTGCGATCTAGACCTCGTTTTGGGGTCGAACTTAAGAACAAATTGTATATTTGAACTCGTAGATGATTGGGTGAATTTATTTTTGTTCGAACCTCGAGTTTTGATCATGTGGGCCCAGGGTCGATTTTAACTATTCCGGGCAGAATGTTGTAAAAGTTGTAATTGGCCTTATGAATCAGTTTGTTGAATAGTATTGATGATATTAAATCAATTGTGTATAGATACGATTGGATTGAAGCCAAATTTAAAAGGAAAGGGCATTGCCACGGATTGAATTGTTCGTAAACATTCGAGGTAAGTGTTTGTTCTATCCTAGCTTGAGGGAATAGGAATTGAGTTTATGTGCTAATTGTTATGTGTGGAGTCCGGCGTATAGGCATGTTGACGAGTATCTATATGTTGGGGGCCGAGCATGACCGTGAGTCTTAAATGGATTAAATTCATATTAATCCTATGTGATTATATGAAAGGAAATTATTATTGGTTTCATACCGGTAATATATATAAATTATTGATTAAAGATTGTTGGTGTCACACCGGTAACAGACATATACTGTTGATTTATTATTATTTATTGGTTTTACACCGGTAATATAAATATTATTGAAATTGAAGATTATTGGTTTAATAACGGTAATACATTTATATACATATTGTTGATCAGAGATTATTGGTTCAATGCCGGCAATATATATTGTATTGATTATTGTTATTGGCCATAGCGCGGGTGACTTATCGGAAGGGTCGAAGTGTACGCCGCACTACTACCAGATATAGATTATTGGCACTGACCCTAGTTGCCGGTAGCCTATTTTGTACTGTTATTGTCCATAGATGCTGGTGACTTATCGGGAGGGTCAGAGTGCACGCCGCACTACTAACAGATAAATAATTGTTGATATTAGCCATAATAGCCGGTAATGTATTATGTATGGTTTTGTTAAATAAAAGAAAAGATTAATAGTAAAATGAGAACAAGTGGTTGTACTCCTGAAAGTGGATGACGTGAGTTTGGAAACATAATTGTATTCCATTGTCCATATTATTTTTTTGATATAATATTTTGCTGTTGTACTAGGGTATTTTCTTTTCCCTATAAATGTTCACTATTGTATAGTGCTATTTGTTTGTATCTATATATATTTTAACTGCACAGGTTTATGTGGGTGTCTAGTCCTAGCCTTGTCACTACTTCGCTGGGATAGGCCAGGCACTTACCAGCACATGGGGTCGGTTGTGCTGATACTACACTCTGCGCTCTTTTTGCACAGATATAGGTTACGGACAACAGCAACGGCAGTAGAACGATTGTGGGTATTTCGACTACTGAGACCTCGAGGTAGCCTTGCAGGTGTCCGCAGGACCCGTTGTCTCCTCTATCTTTATTTTTCATTCTGTTATCTCATGTATTCGAGATAAACAGTTTATAATTCTTCTAGACGGTTATGTGTATTATTCTTAGAAGTTCGTGAGTATTGTGACACCAGTCTTGGGTAGTGTATCATGCTTGGGTTTTCTGTATCATATCTAGTAAAATTTGCTATGTCTTCCTCTAAATTTATTTATTTCATCGTAATTATATAATTATATTTAAGGTCTTAAAAAGAGATTTGTAACTAATGGAAATGTAAGTTAGAATTGGCTTGCCTAGCTTCCACTAGTAGGTGTCATCATGACTCCCGATGGTGGGAAATCCGGGTCGTGACAGCTATGCTGACTCCTGCACTCTTTATTTCTTTTGATCACTTGTGTTACTTGTGCATGTGTATCTTTAGTTACTATTTCTTGTTTACACTTTCCTGCCTCTACTTGCTGATTCTCTTCTCCTTTCCCATCTATTTTTCCATCTTGCTCTTGTTGTTCCTTTGGCTTCCATTCCTGCATTATTTTCTTCTTTCTAACTCTACTCCTTGTTTTTAGAGATTTAAACTCAGCCTCATCATTGTTCTGCTGCTTATACCTCCACATTCAAAACTGTCATGGCCAAAATAGATACATTCACTACAAAACTTTGGCTTTCATTCATAAGAATTTCCTGCTGCATAGTTCCCCATTGAGTAAAAATCTCCGTATTCTCCAGCATTGGCTTAGTGATATCAACCTTCACTAAGACCCTTGCATATGAAATTTTGTTAAGATCGGTCATGAATCTGTCAGTATACAAAGGAATTCCAATAACACTAGCAACTTTGCTAAGTGCATCTACAGTTCAATATCCACCAGGTAAGCCAGGGATATGAATCCACAATGGAATAGTTGTAACGTATTTAGGGTAAAAATGAAATTCTCATTCCCAATTTTGTAGTATGAATGGTTTGTTATGGTACGAGTATGGACATGCTTGCATTACTAGATCCCTATCATCAATTGTTGAGAATCTAAAAGTGTAGTAGCCATCACTGTGATACATAATTTGAGGTTTTGATACAAACTCCCAAACTAAATCAATATAAGCCTTCATAATATGGAGTATCACCTAGAACGTAACTAATTAAGGCAGTCACCCAGTGGTCATTCAACTCTCTCACATCTTCCTCAATAATTTTTGCAACAATCTCACCATCTCGATGACTTGGTGGTACATATTACACTCTCATGACCATATGAGAATTGTGATTTATTGATGCCGAGCTTTTCCAGTGCGTACACAATCTCTGAAGGAGAAACACAAAAGTTATGTGATGAAAGTAAAGGGGGCGTACCTCGTTTGTTTCTGAGTGGGGCGAGATGGCATTGCAGTGCGTCTGCATAACGAGGGGGCAGAAGTGGAGACCTCATGTAAGGCTGATGTCGTTCTTTATTAGGGCGAGGGGGGAGTTCTCGGCGTCCCTTGGTTCATCACGTGGAAGGTGGTTTCCAAGGTGACTCCCCCCGCGAGGACGGGTAGAGTCACTTCTCCTGATGTGCGCTCCACTGCATTGTTAAAACCAGTTAGAGTTATACAGCGGGGGGTTATCCTATCCTCGAGTCCCATCTGCGAGAGGACTCTCGGATGGATGATGCAGGCGCTGCTTCGGTCATCGATCATGACTCTCCTGACGTCCGTATCAATAATACGTAAAGTGATAACTAAAGCATCATAATGTGGGAAACACAAATCGTCGGCGTCGAACTTATCGAAGGTGATACTTCTTTCGAGGTCATCGTACCGTTCATGGGAGATGGTCCTCTTCACTCTATGTGTGTTGGCGAATTTGACATGCTTGATAGCGACGTCAGTCCCATCTCCGACGATCATGTTTACCGTACGCATCGGGGAGGGTGGCTTCGGTGGTCCACAGGAATGCTCTCGCCCGCGCGTGAAATTGGCCTTCCCCTTGTCGCTGAGTAGCTCTTTTAGGTATCCTTGGTTTAACATTCTGACGACCTCCTGTCGTAGGCCTATGCAATCTTTGGTCCTGTGTCCTCGTTCTCGGTGGAATTCACACAAGACGTTTGATTTCTTTGTGGTAGGGTCTGACTTCATTTTCTGAGGCCATTACACCTTGGTGCCAAGCTTTTCCAGTGCGTACAATATCTTTGAAGGAGTGACACAAAAGTTATGTGATGAAAGTAAAGGGGGCATACCTCATTTGTTTCTGAGTGGGGCGATGTGGCATTGCAGTGCGTCTGCATGACGAGGGGGCGGAAGAGGAGACCTCATGTAAGGCTGATGTCGTTCTTTATTAGGGCGAGGGGGAGTTCTCGGCGTCCCTCGTGTCGTCGATCTCTCCTTGTATCTGAATGTATAGCTATCAATCGTTGGGTTGGTTCATTGAGGTCCTCTTCGTCTGCTCGTACCTCGGTGCAGTAGGCGTTATGGATCTCATCCCAAGTTGTGGGGGGACATTTCATAAGCCGGCTTAGCAGTTTCTTGGTTGCTCTGGAGCCGTCCCTGCTGAGTCCGTTCTGGAAAGTTGCTACCGCCATGCCCTCCGATACGTTTGATAGGCTCATCCTTACCATGTTGAATCTAGCGAGGAAGTCCCTAAGGCCCTCACCCGTGGTTTGCCTGACGGTGAATATGTCATTCACCCTTGCCTCCGCCTTCTTTGCGCCAGCGTGTGCGGTGACGAAATTGTTTGCCATTTCTTCGAAGGTTGAAATTGCTTTGGCGGGCAATTGGGAGTATCATGTTAGGGCTCCTCCGGTCAGCGTTTCACCGAACTTCTTCAGCAGCACAGATGGAACCTGTTCCTTAGACAGGTCGTTACCTTTCATGGCGATGACATAATGGATGAGATGATCTTCTGGGTCGGTGGTCCCATCGTATACCCTCAGATAAGGAGGCATCTTGAAAGTTTTCGGGATGGTGTAGGCGGCTTCCTCGGAGTAGGGTTGCTCTACGAACCTTCCTATGTCATGTTTGGGCAGCAGTTTGGGCGCTCCGGGGATCTTGTCGACCTTATCCTGATGTTCCTTCATTTGATCGCGAAGGGCCTGGTTTTTGCTCTCCATTTCTTCCATTTTTCTCAAAATGGACGTTAACATATCGTCATGCATTTGGGTTTCGGCGGGTTGGTTGTTGGTTAGTGTTTCCTCTTGCTCGTCCGATGTGGCAGTGATACTTGTCATTGGTGCTACTTTTGCGTGACTCTGTAGTGGTTTTTCCACTAAGCCACTCAGGGTGCTTGTCAATCATTCTTCTAGTAACTTCCTGACCGCCGGGGGTGCTTCTTTTGCAGCGAATGTGGAGGTGTTTTTTTCCTGCTAGGTTGCAAGGTTCCCGGATGGGGAAGGTGAGGCTTCTGTCTCTGGTGCGGTATTAGGGGTGGTGTTGATGGTAGCGCTACCACCAACCTCGTTCGGGGAACTTAGGAGGTTGGTGGTGACTTCCATTATAGCTTTGGACCGGGTGTTGTTTTCGGTCATTTTTAGGTTTTATCTGGCGATCTGATCCTTTGGATGTATACTACAGGTTTGATTCTCGAAATCCCACAGACGGCGCCAAATTGTTTGACCCAAAAGCTGTTGGTTGCTTTATGAGTTAGGGACAATCAAAGATTGTAAGAGGGGTAAATCGGAATCAACGGTAATAGACTCAAGGATAGATCTATAATTCGTATGTTGTTTGCTCTAGTGAGATTGTAACAATACTTATTGGAGTATCAAAATTGATCAATAATAGAGAGATGAGATAGAGAGAGAATGATAGTCAAAAGTTGTATTATTAATGAAAATAATATCCATCTTACAAATGAGGGAGACCTTTCCTTATATAGAAGGAAGGCACCCTCGCCAGAACATCACTTTATTCTAGAACTATTGTCGTTACAAAAATATAAATGGGCGGAGGGGACGGAATGCTTGTACGGGTGAGTTTGTCAGTGCGCCTTTATAGTTAGGAGTAGTCGTATGGGCGTGAATGAAGGTGTATTTGACTTTAGTGGCTGTGGAGGGAGGCGTACTCGACTTCAATCATATCCGATTCGACCCCATACAATGTCTATCGTACATTTGTACTCATAGCGCTATTGAATTCATTTTCGTACGTCTTGGATAAAAATTAAGATATGTAGATATGAATAACTTATTTCTCAAAGTTTAATGTTGAATTTCGAACTTTTTCTGTTCTTACGAGTCTTTACTTAGTGGCAATTTAAAATAATAAAATACAGATAAAAAATATTAGCTAAGAGCTCGCTAGAAATTAAAGGTATTCCTCCGATTTAATTTATGTGATATTTTTTTGTCATTTTCAAAAATAATAACACTCCATATTTAATAATAGTTTAATTTTAAAATACTTATTTATGAGATGACAGTCACATAAATATCTACATAATTTATTTTAAACTGTAATTCTTTTTCTTAAACTTGTTAAATATATTGAGAAGATGGAATATATAAATATATGTGGTAACAACAAGGTTATTTGGGAAGTAAAATTTTAACAATAACAACAACTGAGGTTCGAAGACGACCGGACACATGCAAATTAGGTAAAAATAGCACGGGCTAGTTAGATTTTAGACTAATAATTAAAAAATAATTAATATTTGCAAAGTCATTGATAAATAGTCATTATATTCAGCAATACAAAAAAGTTCCAGCATAATATATGGTGCACATGTCTATGTACTTCCAGTATATTATGGTGGAACTCCAACAAACGGAAAGTTTTATTATAATATATTGGAGATTGAAGCACGTGTGTATGAACTTCCAGCAAATTATGCTAGAACTCCAGTATATTATGCTGCAAGTTTAGTATATTAGATTGAAACTCCAACATATTATACTGGAATATTTTCCGATTTTTAAATTTCATAAAAAGTAGCTAAATTTCGTTTACTTTTAAAATTATGACTATTTTTCCATTACCATTTATAAATCTTATTATTTTTGAATTCGGCTCATTACCTTTAACAAAAGTAATTGCTTTAATGGTAAGTAAGCTCCACCACTATCCTTCATAAATCCCACTAAATAGGATTATAGTGTATTAGTTGTTTGAGTTGTGTAGATAGAAATGTTTTTTACGAGGGCGTCATGTGTAATTTTAGAAAGCTCGAACCTTTTTCTTTATTTGTTTACTGTTATTTTTTTCTCTAAACCTTGGTGGATCTACATATTAAAAAAATTCAGTACTTCTCTTTCTCTCCCTCCACGCTCCATTTCTCTTCCCCAGCGTGCACATCGGGGTGCAATCGAACATCACTGCACAACCGAATCAACCAGCAGCAACATCTACTTCTGCCGCTTCCTTCTTTGAATAAGGTTTCAGTTTCTCTTTCTTAATCCTTCTCCTTTTCGGATCACTGATTACTACAGTACTTTTTTTCTTCCAATTTATTATTTACAATATCGGATCACAAAACAAATTAATGTTATTTGTTGTATTTTGAGCTAAAAATCTAAATCGGAAGCTGTAATTCGGTACTTTAGGTTTCCCTTTTCTTAATTGGAGTATTAATTCCGGTCTGCAATTTCTTCGCGATTTATATTCTTAAAATCCGGGTTACATTCTGAAGTATGAGAGTGAATAATTGTTTATTCTTAAGTCCTTAAGGTAATTGAAAAAACTGGATACTGTTCCAATTTTTACTACGTATATGTTAACTTTTATTTCATGCATTTCAATGGAAATGCTGATGGAAAAAGCACATTCTTTGTTGAAAGTTATTACTTTATGTTGGATATAAGGTGGTTATATTGTTGCTCTGATATACTTGGAAATCAATGTCTGAATTAGTTTGTTTATACTATTACGTTCAGTAGCTTGTAATTTGTTTTTTCTCCTTTTGGCATTTATATACTTTAGACCTCGTTGGTCTGAGCTTGAGCCTTGCTCTACTTACTTATATACAAGAAGGATATGGTCAATGTTACTTGATTAGTTTGCAAATTAATAGTATCAAACAAGCTGGCAGCAAGCCAATCTTGACCTGCGTTTAATAAGCTGGATTGCTTTTTGATCCTTTTAGTTTTGTTGGAGCTGGAATTCACTAGCATTGTAATGCCAATTCCAGAAATTCCTGTTGATCATTGATTCTTAGTGCTGCAGAATATGCAGTTGGTGGGATGGGAAGGAGAATAATTCTATCTTCATTAGAGCTTATAGTTAATTAAGTGGTAGCTTTAGAAAGAGGGAGTTGTGTTATCATCTATTACTCATTAGCAAGCTCGTATATATTAAGAAGCAAATGGAGGGTTTTCCCGGGGTATGTAGAATTCCTAATGGCTGATATTGAGGCTTCAATTGCATTTCGACATGCCTAGCAAGCAGGGGCGGATTTAGGGGGCGGAAGGGGTTCACCCGAACCTCTTTCACCGAAAAAATTACATTGTATATATAAGGCAAAATTTGTTATTTACTTCTATATATCATGTTTTGAATCCCCTTGATACAGCCCAAAAGCATAGCTTAGTGGTCAAGGGGATTCAAAATCTTTGTGACGTTATTGGTTGAATTCCCACTAGCTACAATCTCTTTTAATTTTTTAACTTTTTTCTCTTTTAAACTCTCTTAAATCCTACCTCCTACACGGCTAGCAAGCATCATGATTGACATGGGGCAGCCTTTCCTGAGGATAAGAACGTTCATTCACTTCAGTCAAAGATTTGTCTGTTCATTTTCACATGTCTCGCTTGCTATGCATGAAGATAGTAATGAATCCTTTCATTTCAGGTTTCGTTGTGATATCTAGAGCATAAGTCACCATAGAACCTATTGTAGATTGGCGCGAATCATAGAGGAAACAGAAGAAGATAGAGATGTTTTCATTATTTTATGGATTGTATAAATACATGTTCAGCAAGACAGAGTTTCATGTCCTTATTCTTGGGATTGACAAGGCTGGGAAAACGGTACGATATTAGCAATTTCTCTTCCTCCATTTCTTTATGTTTTTGATTGCATGCGATGTCTCTTGTACTTTATGCATTCCAGTTTTATGTATAATCTTTTTTAACCAATTTTTATTTTGTGATCGATAGGCTTTAAGGACTTTATTCCCCCCTAGTGGAATTAGGTGTTATTATCATACCCAATGCAATAACATTCACGCATCTAGTGATGTAGCACAGATGCATGTAAGCTTATAATTAGCTATACCAGTGAACAAGCACTCAACAGATCTACAGTGGAACTTATGGGGATTATGTGGGGTCTTAAGCAAAGGAAGCAAGAAAAGAAAATTAGAAGAAAAAAAACAGCTAGTCCATATGCTTGTAATCATATATATGAGTGAAGTTCATCTTAGCTTATTCTATAAGATGAAATGTTATCCTTAACACTTACTAAAAGAAAGTTGTCCTTGACATTAGTGTGCTGTGAACACTAATCTGAATAGCTTTGTTACGCTTTTTTGTTTTGTTAACATGCTTAACCATTACTGATATTTATCAATGTCTAGTCTTGAAACATTTCTTTCTAATCCTACTTTCTATTATTAAATTTCTAGACACTGTTAGAGAAATTTAAGTCACAATACTCAAACTTGGAAGGCCTTCCACCAGATCGTATTGTTCCAACTGTGGGGCTCAATATTGGTCGCGTTGAAGTATCAAATACAAAGCTTGTATTTTGGGATTTAGGAGGTCAGGTATGAACTTTGCTTCCTGTGACGTCTGATATGATAAGATTTTCCATTTAAATTTGTAAAGAATCTGTAAATATAAATGCAGCATCAGATAAATGTATTATGTCTGGAAAAGACAAGGTTGAAGTGCTTGACATTAGGGATCTGTTTTATACTTTTAAGTTTGATGATGAAGTGGATGTTCTTGTTATCTTAGTTGCAAGATTTTAGGTGTATATTGTGTAACATAAGATGGTCATCCACTACTCTTGTTTCCCACAAAAATTTCCAAACTTGTATTTTGGTAATTTGCTGCCTTCTATAGAACAGTTAATCGTACATGTGACCTTTGTAATAATTGATGGAGGAATTATACAATATTCTTTTGTTTTCTCGCTAGAGCTAGTCAGCAGATATGGGGGTTTTAATGTCATTGAAAGCAAGATACCTCTATATCTTTCAGCCGGTTATAGACATTCATCGAAGTTTCTCAGACTAACATGAAACCATTTAAACTCCTAGCCTGGTCTTCGCTCAATCTGGGAGAAGTATTATGAAGAGGCACATGCTGTGATATTTGTTGTTGATGCTGCTTGTCCATCACGCTTTGAGGATTCCAAATCTGCGCTTGGTATGTACTGTTGGTTAGTCATGTTTACAAGCTTTTGTCTAGTTCACAATTTTTAGGGAGTAAGCATCATGGTTTATTTTGTTAACTTCAACGATTGGCAGAAAAGGTTCTCCGGCATGAGGATCTGCAAGGAGCACCACTTCTGATATTAGCAAACAAGCAGGTAAAGGCAGAAAGCAGTTTTCGTCTACCCAAAAGAGGTTCTTTATTGTGTTTATCATTGATTGAACAGAGCAAAGCTTTTTGTCTCTTCCTTGTCTAATTCATCTGTCAATGATGATTATATTTCTATCACCTCCAGTTTTGATAATGTTTATACTTTATTTGCCAAGAGTAGATGTTTTTGGTTTCAAAATGACCTTATTTCTTGTTTTATTGTTGTTACAAAGGATCCTATTCTAAATATGCCTTCATCAGAAAAGGAAAAAGGATTCTAAATTTGCGACTAGCGGATACGACTTCAGTGCTATAGATGTTCCCTTGTTCCTATATTTGTATTTTTCTTACCTGGCTCTGTCCGACTTTTCCTGGAGGGAGAAGAGTAAATAGTTAGCTGATTATGTTAATCCTTTTGTGCTTGACGTGACCAGTCTTTTACTTATGTGCATCCATTTATGAAAGCAGGACCTTGCAGATGCTGTGTCAGCGGAAGAACTTGCCCGGTATCTTGATCTCAAGAAACTCGATGAGAGAGCTTACACCTTTTTAGCTGTTTCAGGCTACGATGGGTGAGTAATCTTCTTCTTATCAGTATCACACATAAGAACTGTATTTCTCCAGGTTATTCATATAGAAGACCGCTGCATAAAACCATTTTCGCAGCTAGATTTGACATATTATAAGTTGCTTTAAAAGCTCTATGTGATGATCCGCCACGTCATCATGCCACATAGGCGCCATTTGGCATATATTAATGCCATGTGGAAGCTTACATAAGAAGAAGGCTAGTATTTGTGAGAAGATTCTAGAGAAGTATGGACATTTCCTTAGGAAGAACCTAGATCTTTATGAATTTGTTAAGAAAGTCCTTGGAATCTTCTAGGCTTGTAGAGAATTCTAGAGAATGGACTTATTTGTAAATATGGAAGGACTTGTAGAACAATTATTATTTACATACTAGCCTCCTAGGTGATTAGTATAAATAGGGGGCATTCATTTGTAATTCATCAACCAAGAAAACAATTCAAATTCTCTCTAATACAAAGCTTCCTTTAAAAATTCTCTTGTGTTCTTTCTTCCATTCTCTTAGCGATCTTGAGTGTAGTAAGGTTGACTTGGCATAGCAAGAACGTGAGCAAGTTGTGCAAGATCGTGAGCGAGTTGTCAAGTGTCGCACGTATACTTAGTTAACAACTAAGGACGTGACAACGTGGTATCAGAGCAAAGGTTAAAACTAAGGGAATGACGAACATCGGAAAAGTTAACGTTGCCAACACCCAAGCCAACGTCATCCGGGATGCTGCTGGCAAGAGCGGCCTTAACAAAGAGAGGAATGCCACCAACAAGAGTTATGAGGTGCCACCCGAGGTTGTGTCAAACAAAGGGTTTACATCCCAAGAATCATCTGCCACTGAGGCGAGCAAGGATGAAGTAGAGGTCCTGCCCGAGGATGTCTCGCTCGGTAAAGAGTGGGTGATGAAGATGAACGCGGGGATGGATGCCGTGGAGATCTTTGGCCAACGCTTGGGGAAGGTGGAAGGCACCCTTAGCGTTCTTGAGGGGCACACTCTTGAAGAGATCGAGAGTATCCGAAATGACTTGGAGGGACGTACACAGACTGAGATAGAACTAAGGCAAACCATCACCGCCTTAGAGTGCAGACTCATGGAGGCTTTGAGTACTATCGATGCTATGAAGGCAAAGATAGATTCACTCGAGGAGCATGTCAATGCTGGCGTGACCGAGGTAGCCAGCAATGTTGTGGTAACGAGAGAGACCAAGATCGATGCTCCCAAACCACCGGTGTTCAAAGGTGTTCGTGATGCACAAGAAGTGGAAAATTTCCTTTGGCACTTGGAGAACTACTTCAAGCACGGCAAAGTGAGGGACGACGAGGCAAAGATCAACACTACGGTATTGTACCTCTCAGATACTGCCATGCTTTGGTGGAGAAGGAAGATGTCGGACGTGGATAAAGGTCTATGTACTATTAGCACATGGGATCAGTTCAAAGCTGAGTTCAAGCGACAATTATAGACAATGTCTTGTACGAGGCAAGGCGCAAGCTTAGGAAATTGAAGCAAACAGGGAGCATACGTAACTATGTCAAGAAGTTCACTACCTTTATGCTTCAAATCCCCAACCTGACCAATGATGACTTGTTGTTCCACTTTATGGACGGGTTGCAAAATTGGGCTTAAGCAGGAGTTACAACGCCGACAAGTCACCGATATAGACCAAGCCATAGTAGAGGCCGAATCATTGATGGATTTCAGGCATGACAAGCACGACAAAGGCAATGGCAATGAGTCAAAAGTTAACAATGTCAAAGGTGGGGGAGATCGTGGCAAAGGCAAGGAGATACATCAACAATACTCCAAGACTTAAGATTCCAAAAAGTCGAGTGGTCATCAAGGCTACTCCGAGGAAGAAGGCACATGCCGAGAAGAAGGGATGCTACATATGCGGAGGGCCACATGGCTTTAGGAATTGTCCCGACCTAAAGAGTCTCAGCGCCATAGTCCGTGAACGAAAGGAGCAGCCGCAAGGAGAGAGTTCGGGAACTGCACAGTTGGGTATGATCGGATTATGTGGTGCCGTCACAAAGCAAGCTATCCAACCTACCGAGTGGAAATCAGACGTGGATCTCACTATCAACAACAAGCCCGCTCGCGCAATGGTGGTTACTGGAGCAACTCATAACTTCGTGACTGAGTCTGCCGCAAAGAGACTAGAATCGAAGCTTGCTCCAACCAACTCTCGTGTCAAGACCGTGAATGCTGAAGTACAAAATGCTCGCGGGGTAGCTAATGGAGTAGGTGTCAAATTGGAAGCTTGGAAAGGTATGACAAACTTTACCGTAACCGCTATGGATATATTTGACATCATACTGGGGCAAGAGTTCTTTAGACATTGTCATACTTTGATCGACCCCTACCTCAAACGTCTTTTGGTTATGGAGCAAGAAGGATCTTGCATGGTACCTACAATGACTATGCCACACGGACAAATCCAAGCACAAATCTCAGCTATGCAGATTGTAAAGGGGATCAAGAAGGGGGAGCCAACGTTCATGGCAACTATGCAAGTATAGAGGAAGACAAGAGTTTTCAAGAGACATTACCGCCTTGTATAGAGAAGTTGCTTGAAGAAAACAAAGATGTCATGCCCGAGGAGTTGCCTAAGCACTTGCCGCCTAAACACTAAGAATGGTGATTGAAAAAGTATTTAAACTTAAATTGGCAAATATAAACTAAACTAGAAAGCAAGTAAAATGATCAATGGCTACACGTATGATTGCTTCGGAAATTACACTGAAGTGGTCATGAAATTGCTAGTAATCATGCTTCTTTTCATACTCATAATTGATTTATTGAACTATTCGGATTGTTGATTATAAGGTTAATAATATTCATAAGAATCTTTCGAGTTCTTATGAATCTATCCAAGTTAAATCAATACTTATATGTCTATGGTATTAATATTAACAAGAATGCATTTACCACTCTTATGCTTCAACCAAACAAGGCAACTAAGTATATGTCTATCTTAATTGCAAATTCTCCACCCGATACCCGGGATTCAAATCTTGTTCTATTTGATTTTATATGCAACCAAGAATTTCCTCTGTCAAGTTTAATTCATGGTTCGTAAATAATATTTCATTATTGGCCGAGCAGTAAAATAGTTAAGATCAAAATCAAATAAACAACCCACAACAATAATTTCAATATATTCAATCTAAGATTTAAATAACAAGATCATCTAACAAATACATAAGCACAACAAGTTATTTAATCCACACTTTAAACATGAATATTCTCATAAACAAGATTCAAGTGTTGGAAATAAATACTACACACTTAAATATTCAATACAAAGCAAGGAAATGAAGAAATAAACATAAATGGGTAAGGAATTCTTAACCAAAAGCTTCAATCTTCAAGACCCAAGTGTGTGTGCAAAACCCTAGCTTCCAAAAATGTTCTCTCTACTGAAAATAAGCCAAAAGATGATAAAAGATGAAGAGAGATCCGAGATATCTGTTTGGGCGAGTATATAATTGATTTGGGGTGGAAAATGTAAAATTACAGAACTGCCCAATCTTCACGCCAGATTTGTTCATCGCGTTCGCGTGCCTACCTTCGCGTTCGCGATGACTAGGAGTTTTTGGTCAACGCGTTCGCGTGCATGCCTTCGCGTTCACGAAGGTTCCTGTCGTTGAACATCGCGTTTGCGTGTAACTCTGTCGCGTTCGCGAAGATCCTTTTCGTCCTGCATCGCGTTCGCGCCGTTGATCATCGCGTTCGCGTAGCTTGGGTTACTGAACCATCGCGTTCGCGAGACCTCTATCGCGTTCGCGAAGAGTATTTCACCTGGGCAGATTCTTTGTCCATTTTAGCTCATTTTTGTCTTGTTTTCACTTGGTTTCTTCACCATTACTTCTAAATCACATTCCACCTGTACAATAGAAGTAAATGGCATCAAATACACGATTTTATTGCTCAAACATAGCAAAAGTATCGATTTAAAGACAAGATTAGTCGGTAAAATACCAACTCATCACACCCCCAAACTTGAACTATTGCTTGTCCTCAAGCAACAAAAGCAACAAAATCTCTTCCCAAGTGGTTAACTCAACAATGCATCTCCATAATACCAAGCCAAAAAGAAAGTCTACTTTAAGCACAATTGCATGACTTCAATTGGTACCAACAATTACTCCAAGGCATATGAATTATCAAGCACTTCACATAAACTTCATTGTACTTCAAGTGCTCAACCACTAATGCAAATCAAAGTAACAACCAAGTCATGACACTAAAGCTTCAAAATTTGCCTCTCTATCACAATCAACTTTCTTTGGCCATTCTTTCCAATTGAAGATGAGATTAAATTCACAACCCAAATTTCATGTGCCCTCACATTTAAGAGAGAATCCCACACTCATGAATCTTAATTTCAAACAAAAATGGGATATCAAATGGAAAGAATTCACTCTCTCTCAAAAAGATGTTCAAATGCATATAAGTAGTACCATAGGCTTGCCCTTCATGTATTCCTCCACTAATGTAGACAACTTGATTCAAAATCAATTAGGACTTAAAAGGTTGTAGTTTAGGCATTTGGTTAAGGTAAGACAAAATTTTGGTTAAAGTGACTTAGAACCTCCCAAAGCACTACAATATCAAAATTAAAGTCCACTTCCTTCAAAGATATTTTCCACCCTTGTTTCACTTTTCAATCCACACCTAGTCCTTTATTTACAACTTTTATCAACATATATTATATATATATATATATGAATATATACATATATATACATTTTTCTTTTCACAATCCATACATTTTTCTTTTCACAATCCAATTCACCAATTCTTTTACATACCTTTCACCTTCTCAAATCAATTCCATATCACAACTTTCCCAACTTTCACCCCCAAACTTAGGCTTTTAGCCTACATAAACACTTTCAAGGTACTTTAGGGAAGTAGGGTGCCAAAAGATATAACATTTAGGAACAAATGGTTTAAGCATGTAACATGGTTGCCAAAGAATAAGGTTAAAGGCTCAAAATTGGTTGACTAGGGAAAATATTTAAGGGTAGGAAATATAAAATATACTAGCGATCCAAGGAAAGCCTAATATCATTTTTTTAAATTAAGTTAGTCTATAATTTCGCCTCAAAACACATTCCGGGCAAGTTCTAGACCACAAGTACTACAAAGGAACTTACAAATAAATCTCACCACACCGACACATGAAAACTCAAATGGAATACAAATCCACAATCCAATTAACACAAATGACTTAAGAAGGTTATATAGCATACAAGAAGCTATTTAGTGAATTAAAGAGCCAAAAATTGAATCTAAAAGGTCATGACATTTTCTTACTTCAATTGTTATCTTTTTCACCAACCAAATATTCATATGCCAAGGTTTAAAATATGTTGGTACCAAGCAAGTCACATTTTTGCCAATGGACACAATTCGTAACTCCAAACCATTTATTTTTCTAATTTCAACAAAAGCTACCCCTAATTACAAGACTAATTCCCTTAAGAAAGTTGTCAATCTATCCATCATCGGGAAAAGTCAACAAAAATTTACCCGGTTCAAGAAGAAAATTGGCATCCTTGGAAAAAGAACCGTGGTATAAAGAAAACCAAGGATATTGCCACTATTATATAACACAATAACATAAAAAAAATTAAGAAGCTAATAAAAATTAAGTAACTAAACATACTAATATCACATGTCACATGAAAATATACTAATAACAACATGAAAAACAAACACATATAAACAAACTAATACAACACATGACATGAGAATATACTAGAAACACCGTGAAAATAACTACTATACCAATCCGCCAAAACAACAGTTATACAAGAAGAACAGTTATACAAGAAGCCACCCCCAACTAAAGATGTTGCATTGTCCACAATGCAACAATAAAGAATGATAAAGTAAAATGGTGGAGAGCGCTCCCTGAATACTGCATCAATCAGAACCGGATGTGGTGGGAAATTTAAGATCCATGTCTGCACAATCATCATCATCATCCGAGTCCTGTGAACCACAAAGTGTGCTCAACTTCTGCATTATCTTAGAAAGCAGCTTGCTCTTCTTCTTCTCATGCTCCTTGAATTTCCTTTGCCATTTTTCTATATTTCCCTACCTGCGGCTCATGTTTTCCAGCCTGGTGTTCATGGCCTCTATCTGGATTGTCATCTCTTTTTGATTCTTGGCCATATCTTCCAGGGATGGTGGGGCTTTAGCTCCCGCAGATGTGCTGGCCCCGGATGGGCCAGTGGGAAGGCCAGTTATGAGCTGCCTAACATGTGCATCAACCCCATAAATCTGGCTAGACAGATGTCTCATAGTGTGTGGTCCAGACTGGAGGGGTCCCACAGGGTCAAAGGATCCGGCAGGGTCAGTGGTGATCTCCGTGAACTGCCCGAATGAAGGGGAGGCTACATCAATGCGCCTCTTTTTCTGCTTATCGCTTGGTCCCCTTTTTAGTAAAGGATGGATCATTGGCTTGCCGGGACCCTTCTCAACATCATTGGGGCGTTTAAGTACCCCTTCATCATAGCACAACCTGGTGATCAAAGAGGTAAAGAATAGACTCTTAGACCTACCATTAGCAGCTTCCTCAATTTCTCGAACAATATGCTCCCCCACATTCACAAGCAATCCCTCGATGAGAGCAGCAATCATGAGAGCTCTATCCATTGTTACATCGGTGTCATTTGTGGAAGGTGACACTCTGGAACAAATAATGGAAAGCCATGTTTTTGCTTCCGCTGTAAAATCATGAGAGTCCACCCTCTTCTGCAATGTTAGCCACTTTGGAGTGACTCCGCCGTGCAGCCTGTCTATTAGCCACTGGTTGCCCCCTGCTCTTGCTCTCTCTTTGTAAACCTCATTGTCAACATTGAGAAGGTGATAAACATCATTGATCACTTGAGATGAAGCGTGCATAGAACTCGGGCATTTTCTCCTCCACTTTTTCCAAATTTATTCCTCTTTCCCGAACAATTGTTTTGGACAGCAGTTCATCGTATTTTCGCTCGCACGCTGCAGATAGAAACCTGTTATGGTCATAAGCTTCCTCTTGTCCTGGCCCGAACACATGTTCCGGTGCCATTTCTTGATGTTCTGATTCCATTTTAAGTCCAAAATGCCTACAAAATCAACCAACAATGTTAAACGCTCATATGAACACTTAAAATAATGTATTAGGAAGTATTTAAGCTAAAGAAATGGGCGGCAAAGGTCCCGAACAGAGTTGTGCAAAGCTACTATTTTTGCCAGTTTTGTGACTGCCAGTTATTTGCTCTTCGCGTTCGCGAAGAGTAAAATTTTTTCCAGACATTGCAGACCTTCGCGTTCATGAAGGTATGACCGCGTTCGCGATGGATTAATTTTTTGTGCTCACGCGTTCGCGTTGGGAGCTTCGCGTACGCGAAGGCTTCTGCTTCGCCCAGAAATTTTCCGTTTCATTGAGGCATTTTTTCAAGCACACTGTGTGCCTTAGTTGTTTGTGCACATTCAACAGATTTGGGTACTAATTTTTACCCAGAATGTTCACACAATTAAACACTCACACTAAACCAACCTCACCCAGCAAGCAACATAAGTTTTCAAGCACCAATTTGCAACTTAATGCTTGAAAAACTTGAACCTACTAAAAAACAACACTACAATGGTGGCTATTCTCAAATTTTATACCAAAGAAACAGAGGGAAAGGATAAAAATTTAGTTTAGAGGAGAGTGAAGATTACATGCCAGCACTGTGCAAGTGCAGAAAACTTTTCTTCAGCGCGTTCGCGTGATACTAACGCATTCACGAAGCTTCAGAGTTTTCAACTCATCGCGTTCGCGTGTCACCCAGTCGCGTTCGCGTGGCCGGAAGAAAATTACTCAACGCGTTCGCGTGAGACTCTGTCGCGTTCGCGACACCTGTAGAAAAATACCCTTCGCGTACGCGTAGCCACGTCACGAACGCGTATGGTCAGGTAAGTAAAAATAAACCTACGCTACTGGAATTGGATGTTCCCCCAATTTTTGCCCAAAAATAACAGCTCCTAACCCTAACCCCTTTTCGGCCCAAATTAATTTGAAGTGCAAATTAGCTAAATTCTTCTTGCAATCATCTCCATTGCTAAGGTATGTAATCTTCACTCTCCTCTAAACTAAATTTTTTTTCTTTCCCTCTGTTTCTTTGGTATAAAATCTGAGAATAGCCACCATTGTAGTGTTCTTTTTTTTGGGTTCAAGTTTTTCAAGCATTAAGTTGCAAATTGGTGCTTGAAAACTTATGTTGCTTGCTGGGTGAGGTTGGTTGAGTGTGAGTGTTTAATTGTGTGAAAATTCTGGGTAAAAATTTGTACCCAAATCTGTTGAATGTGCACAAACAACTAAGGCACACAGTGTGCTTGAAAAAATGCCTCAATGAAACTGAAGATTACTAGGCGAAGAAGAAGCCTTCGCGTACGCGAAGCTCCCCACGCGAACGCATGAGCAGGAGAAATTAACCCATCGCGAACGCGGCCGTACCTTCGCGAACGCGAAGGTCTGTAAGTTCTGAAAAAATTTTTGCTCTTCGCGAACGTGTCTGGGAGATCACGAACGCGAAGAGCAAATAACTGGCAGTCCCAAAACTGGCAAAAAATAGTAGCTTTGAACAGTTCTATCCGGGACCTTTGCCGCCCATTTCTTTAGCTTAAATACTTCCTAATACATTGTTTTAAGTGTTCATATGAGCTTTTAACATTGTTGGTCGATTTTTGGGACTAAAAATGGAATCAGAACATCAAGAAACGGCACAGGAACATGTGTTCGGACCGGGACAGGAAGAAGCTTATGACCATGACAGGTTTCTATCTGCAGCATGCGAGCGAAAATACGATGAACTGCTGTCCAAAACGATTGTTCGGGAAAGAGGAATAAATTTGGAAAAGGTGGAGGAGAAAATGCCCGAGTTCTATGCACGCTTCATGGAGAGCGGCTGGATGTGTTTTGCTGAGCTGCCTATCAATGCCAACCACACGGTTGTTTTGGAATTCTATGCAAATGTCACACGAACTGATTTTCAGGGTGTGTTGGTAACTACCGTGCGGGGTGTGCAAGTTCCTTTCAACTCCCAAGTGATCAATGCTGTTTATGACCTCCCCAATGTTAACAATGAGGTTTACAAAGAGAGAGCAAGAGCAGGGGGCAACCAGTGGCTAATAGACAGGCTGCACGGCGGAGTCACTCCAGAGTGGCTAACATTGCAGAAGAGGGTGGACTCTCGTGATTTTACAGCGGAAGCAAAAACATGGCTTTCCATCATTTGTTCCAGAGTGTCACCTTCCACAAATGACACTGATGTAACAATGGATAGAGCTCTCATGATTGCTGCTCTCATCGAGGGATTGCCTGTGAATGTGGGGGAGCATATTGTTCGAGAAATTGAAGAAGCTGCTAATGGTAGGTCTAAGAGTCTATTCTTTCCCTCTTTGATCACCAGGTTGTGTTATGATGCAGGGGTACTTAAACGCCCCAATGATGTCGAGAAAGGTCCCGGCAAGCCAATGATCCATCCTTTACTAAAAAGGGGACCAAGCGATAAGCAGAAAAAGAGGCGCATTGATGTAGCCTCCCCTTCATTCGGGCAGTTCACGGAGATCACCACTGACCCTGCCGGATCCTTTGACCCTGTGGGACCCCTCCAGTCTGGACCACACACTATGAGACATCTGTCTAGCCAGATTTATGGGGTTGATGCACATTTTAGGCAGCTGATAGCTGGCCTTCTCACTGGCCCATCTGGGTTAAGCACATCTGGGACCAGCACCTCTGCGGGAGATAAAGCCCCACCAACCCTGGAAGATATGGCCAATAATCAAAAAGATATGACAACCCAGATGGAGGCCATGAACACCAGGCCTGGAAAACATGAGCCGCAGGCAGGGAAAGATAGAAAAGCAGCAAAGGAAATTCAAGGAGCATGAGAAGAAGAAGAGCAAACTGCTTTCTAAGATAATGCAGAAGCTAACCAAACTGTGTGGTTCACAGGACTCGGATGATGATGATGATGATGCAGTCATGGATCTTAAATTTCCGACCACATCCAGTTCTGATTGATGCAGTATTCAGGGAGCACTCTCCACCATTTTACTTTATCATCTTTATTGTTACATTGTGGACAATGCAATATCTATTGTTGGGGGTAGCTTCTTGTAGAACTGCTATAGTTATTTTTCTTTTCAAGTTATATTGACTACGACCGTTGCTTGGACGTGAATCACATGTGTTATATTAGTTTGTTTATATGTGTTTGTTTTTCATGTCGTTATTAGTATATTTTCATGTGACATGTGATATTAGTATGTTTAGTTACTTAATTTTTATTATCTTTTTAATTGTTTAGTATGTTATATAATAGTGGCAATATCCTTGGTTTTCTTTATACCACGGTTCTTTTTCCAAGGATGCCAATGTTCTTCTTGAACCGGGTAAATTTTTGTTGACTTATACCGGGTAATAATAGAAATAAATTATAGGGAGTTAGTTTTGTGGTTAGATTTAGTTTTTGTTAATTTGGGTAAATAAATGGTTTGAGTTGAGATTGGTGCCCATTTATAAAAATGTGACTTGCTTGGTACCAACATATTTTAAACCTTGGCATATGAATATTTGGTTAGTGAAAAAGATAACAATTGAAGTAAGAAAATGTCATGACCTTTTAGATTCAATTTTTGGCTCTTTAAATTCACTAAATAGCTTCTCGTATGCTATATAACCTCTTTGAGTCATTTGTGTTAATTGGATTGTGGATTTGTATTCCATTTGAGTTTTCATGTGCCATGTGTGGTGAGTTTTATTTGTAAGTTCTTTTGTAATACTTGTGGTCTAGAACTTGCCCGGAATGTGTTTTGAGGCGAAATTATAGACTAACTTAGTTTAAAAAAATGATATTAGGCTTTCCTTGGATCGCTAGTATATTTTATATTTCCTACCCTTAAATATTTTCCCTAGTCAACCAATTTTGAGCCTTTAACCTTATTCTTTGGCAACCATGTTACATGCTTAAACCATTTGTTCCTAATGTTCTATCTTTTGGCACCCTACTTCCCTAAAGAACCTTGAAAGTGTTTATGTAGGCTAAAAGCCTAAGTTCGGGGGTGAAAGTTGGGAAAGTTGTGATATGGAATTGATTTGAGAAGGTGAAAGGTACGAAAAATAATTGGTGAATTGTGAAAAAAGAAAAATGTATATATATGTATATATTCATATATATATATATATATATATATATATATAATATGTTGATAAAAGTTGTAAATAAAGGACTAGATGTGGATTGAAAAGTGAAACAAGGGTGGAAAATATCTTTGAAGGAAGTGGCTTTAATTTTGATATTGTAGTGCTTTGGGAGGTTCTAAGTCACTTTAACCAAAATTTTGTCTTACCTTAACCAAATGCCTAAACTACAACCTTTTAAGTCCTAATTGATTTTGAATCAAGTTGTCTACATTAGTGGAGGAATACATGAAGGGCAAGCCTATGGTACTACTTGTATGCATTTGAACATCTTTTTGAGAGAGTGAATTCTTTCCATTTGATATCCCATTTTTGTTTGAAATTAAGATTCATGAGTGTGGGATTCTCTCTTAAATGCGAGGGCACATGAAATTTGGGTTGTGAATTTAATCCCATCTTCAATTGGAAAGAATGGCCAAAGAAAGTTGATTGTGATAGAGAGGCAAATTTTGAAGCTTTAAGTGTCATGACTTGGTTGTTACTTTGATTTGCATTAGTGGTTGAGCACTTGAAGTACAATGAAGTTTATGTGAAGTGCTTGATAATTCATATGCCTTGGAGTAATTGTTGGTACCAATCGAAGTCATGCAATTGTGCTTAAAGTAGACTTTCTTTTTGGCTTGGTATTATGGAAGATGTATTGTTGAGTTAACCACTTGGGAAGACATTTTGTTGCTTTTGTTGCTTGAGGACAAGCAATAGTTCAAGTTTGGGGGTGTGATGAGTTGGTATTTTACCGACTAATCTTGTCTTTAAATCGATACTTTTGCTATGTTTGAGCAATAAAATCGTGTATTTGATGCCATTTACTTCTATTGTACAGGTGATATGTGATTTAGAAGTAATGGTGAAGAAACCAAGTGAAAACAAGACAAAAATGAGCTAAAATGGACAAAGAATCAGCCCATGTGAAATACTCTTCGCGAACGCGATAGAGGTCTCGCCCAAGCCACACGAACGCGATGATCAACGGCGCGAACACGATATAGGACGAAAAGGATCTTCGCGAACGCGACAGAGTTACACGCGAACGCGATGTTCAACGATAGGAACCTTCGCGAACGCGAAGGCATGCACGCGAACGCGTTGACCAAAAACTCCTAGTCATCGCGAACGCGAAGGTAGGCACGCGGACGCGATGAACAAATCTGGCGTAAAGACTGGGCAGTTCTGTAATTTTACATTTTCCACCCCAAATCAATTATATACTCGCCCAAAACAGATATCTCGATATAATCTTCATCGTTTAGGATCTTTGGCTTATTTTCAGTAGAGAGAACATTTTTGGAAGCTAGGGTTTTGCACACATACTTGGGTCTTGAAGATTGAAGATTTTGGTTAAGAATTCCTTACCCATTTATGTTTATTTATTCATTTCCTTGCTTTGTATTGAATATTTAAGTGTGTAGTATTTATTTCCAACACTTGAATCTTGTTTATGAGAGTATTCATGTTTAAAGTGTGGATTAAATAACTTGTAGTGCTTATGTATTTGTTAGATGATCTTGTTATTTGAATCTTAGATTGAATATATTGAAATTATTGTTGTGGGTTGTTTATTTGATTTTGATCTTAATTATTTTACTGCTCGGCCAACATTGAAATATTATTTGTGAACCTTGAATTAAACTTGACAAAGGAAATTCTTGGTTGCATATAAAATCAAATAGAACAAGATTTGAATCCCGGGCATCGGGTGGAGAATTTGCAATTAAGATAGACATATACTTAGTTGCCTTGTTTGGTCGAAGCATAAGAACGGTAAATGCATTCTTGTTAATATTAATACCATAGACATATAGTTATTGATTTAACTTGGATAGATTCATAAGAACTCGAAAGATTCTTATGAATATTATTAACCTTATAATCAACAATCCGAATAGTTCAATAAATCAATTATGAGTATGAAAAAAAGCATGATTACTAGCAATTTCATGACCACTTCAGTGTAATTCCCGAAGCAATCATACGTGTAGCCATTGATCATTTTACTTGCTTTCTAGTTTAGTTTATATTTGCCAATTTAAGTTTAAATACTTTTTCAATCACCATTCTTAGTGTTTGGCGTTGCATAATTAGCAATAATTTTCTTATATACCTAATCGCCTACACATTGTTCTCTCTGGGATTCGACCTCGACTCTTAGTTGGGTAAATTATATTGTTGCGACCGTATCTATTGCTTTTTAGCAGTCAATTTCGACGTCACCAGTTACTGAACCATCGCGTTCGCGAGACCTCTATCGCGTTCGCGAAGAGTATTTCACCTGGGCAGATTCTTTGTCCATTTTAGCTCATTTTTGTCTTGTTTTCACTTGGTTTCTTCACCATTACTTCTAAATCACATATCACCTGTACACTTTGATAGACCCGTAATGCTTTTTAACGCTTTTCGCCGTTGACAATATTGCGTTGAGATTACCAGGGAATGACTTCTAATATTATTTCTGTGAAGCTTTATTAGGAGAGGGTGCATATATGGCTTAGCAAAAACATTGTACTAATTGCATCTTCTTGATGCCATCAATGATGTCACTTCATAAAAAAATGGCCTAGCAGAACTTTTTGATTCTCAAATCGCATAGTTTGTATTGTCCAGTGTTGTCAAAGGCGCGCTTAAAGCGCGCTTAAGCCCTGAAGCGAGGCTCAAAACACATTGAGCGCTTTGCCCCGCTTTGTGTGCGCTTTAGTGTGGCATCAAGGCTCTAAGGCATACTTTTCCTTGCCAATAAGTGTAATCCTGAAAAGGTGACATTAAACAATTGATATTTCACTTTCTAGTAAATTTTTTCCAATTTTTTTGTCCATATATTTGTTATTCATGCCTATAATAAATATTAGTCTTGGATTACATATACATATTTTTACTTTTTCTCCAGTTGCGCTTTTTTTCATTAAAGCTCACGCTTTATTTGCGTTTTGCGCTTAAAGCCCCAACAGACCTTTGAGCTTTTTTTCATATTTTCCCCATATTGTATGGCACCACCCGAGCTAGAGGAGCTCAAGAAACAATTGAAAGAGCTGCTAGATGCTGTTCACATTCAGCGATCAAAGGCACCTTTCAGCGCACCAATATTATTCCAGAAAAAGAAATATGAATCAATACACTTGTGCATAGACTACCGAGCACTTAATAAGGTCACAATGAAGAATAAGTTCCCTATCCCACTCATTGATGACTTGTTCGATAGACTTGGGCAAGCCAAATACTTTACCAAGGTGGATCTTCAAAAGGGCTACTACCGGGTTCGCATTGCTGAAGGGGATGAGCCAAAGACAGCATGTGTGACAAGATATGGAGCCTTTGAGTGGTTGGTGATGCCCTTTGGCTTAACTAATGCACCGGCCACATTTTGCTCCCTTATGAACAAGATTTTTCATCCCTACCTTGATCAGTTCGTGGTAGTCTACCCAGATGGCATAGTCATCTATAGCAACACCTTTGTGGAACACATGGAGCACTTAAGGAAAGTTTTCCAAGTCTTGCGGGAGAACGAGCTATACATCAAGAGGGAGAAGTGCGAGTTTGCACAACCAAAGGTGCACTTCTTGGGCCATGTCATTAGCAATGGCGAGCTACGCATGGACGAGGCTAAGGTACGTGCTATCCAGGAGTGGGAGGCAACTACAAAGGTAACCGAGTTGAGATCCTTCCTTGGCCTTGTTAACTACTATTGTCGGTTCATCAGTGGCTACTCAGCAAAGGCTGCACCATTGATGGAGTTGCTAAAGAAGAACAATCTGTGGGTTTGGACTGGGCAATGTCAAAAGGTGTTTGAAGGCTTTAAGGCAGCGGTAACAGAGGAGCCAGTCTTGGCATTACCTGACTTTGCCAAGACATTTGAGGTGCACACAAATGCCTCAGACTTCGCTATTGAGGGAGTCCTAATGCAGGATAAGCATCCCATAGCATTTGAGAGCCGCAAGTTAAATGAGACAGAGCGGCGTTACACGGTGTAAGAGAAGGAAATGACTGCAATTGTGCATTGCCTTCGTACATGGAGACATTATCTGCTCGGGTCGAGGTTCGTAGTCAAGACCGACAATGTGGCTACTAGCTACTTTCAGACGCAGAAGAAGCTCACACCAAAACAGGCTAGGTGGCAAGAATTCTTGGCCGAGTTTGATTATGTGCTAGAGTACAAGCCGGGCAAAGGTAATGTTGTAGCTGATGCCTTGAGCCGGAAAGCCGAGCTTGCTGCCATCACTTCAGCAACTTGGGACATTCGTGAGGCTATAAAAGAAGGCATGCAACATGATCCAACAGCCAAACAACTTATCGAGTTAGCCAACCAGGGCAAGACGAGACGTTTTTGGGTTGAAGACGGCCTATTACTTTCCACGGGTCGACGGGTCTACGTGCCTAAGTTTGGAGACATCAGACGGCGGATCATAAGGGAGAGTCATGATACAACGTGGGCTGGTCATCCAGGCCAACGTCGCACTAGGGCCTTGGTTGAGTCGGTCTACTATTGGCCACGCATGCGAGATGACATAGAGTGCTATGTGCGGACTTGTCTTGTCTGTCAACAGGACAAGGTTGAACAAAAACAACCCGAAGGACTTTTGGAGCCATTACCAGTTGCAGAGCGTCCATGGGAGAGAGTGACTATGGACTTTATCACTTGCCTACCGAAGTCCGACAGTTATAGTACTATTATGGTGGTCGTGGATAGATTTTCCAAATATGCCACCTTCATGCCCGCCTCATCGGGTTGCACAGCTAAGGAAGCCGCCAAGTTATTCTTTAAGAACGTGGTGAAGTATTGGGGCTTACCAAGGCATATCATCAGTGATCGAGACCCCCGCTTCACTAGGAACTTTTGGAGAGAGTTGTTCGACATACTAGGCACGGAACTGCACTTTTCTACTAGTTTCCACCCACAGACGGATGGACAAACGGAACGAGTCAATGCCTTACTAGAATGCTACTCGAGGCATTATGTAAGTGCGCATCAGAAAGATTGGGCAAGGCTCCTAGACATCGCCAAATTCTCTTATTGGAAAGGTTAATCACCGGAGGAGGACACAACAGGAAACAAGTATTTTTATTTAAATGAAGGTGCAGGACAATTCTTTAGGGAGAGGAAGAGCACCACAAATTATTTCTTCCAGTAACATATGTGATGATCCGCCACATCATCATGCCACATATGCGCCATTTGGCATATATTAATGCCATGTGGAAGCTTACATAAGAAGAAGGCTAGTATTTGTGAGAAGATTCTAGAGAAGTATGGATATTTCCTTAGGAAGAACCTAGATCTTTATGAATTTATTAGGAAAGTCCTTGGAATCTTCTAGGCTTGTAGAGAATTCTAGAGAATGGACTTATTTGTAAATATGAAAGGACTTGTAGAACAATTATTATTTACATACTAGCCCCTAGATGATTAGTATAAATAGGGGCATTCATTTGTAATTCATCAACCAAGAAAACAATTCAAGTTATCTTGAGTATAGTAAGACTGACTTGACATAACGACTTGGCATAGCAAGAACGTGAGCAAGTTGTGCAAGATCGTGAGCGAGTTGTCAAGTGTCGCACGTATACTTAGTTAACAACTAAGGACGTGACATCTATCTAAAAAGCTCTGCAAACAAGCTTGACTAATGCAAGCTCTTGCTTTCTTGATTGCAGGTTAGGAATTAAGGAAAGTGTGAATTGGCTCGTAGATGCAATGGAGAGGAGTAAGAGAACTGAAATGTTGCAAATCCGAGCAGGGGCAAACTTTAGCTCTACTTAGAAGGAATTATCCATTGCAATAATTTTTACCATACCATTCCTGTAACTTCTGTAAGTAAATCAGGTTCAAGTTTTAATCCCATAGTACGTGATATTGAAATTTCCTCAGTGATACGTGTACAATGTGCTGTTAACATTCGCAACTGCAAGCATCTGTGAAGTTTACCTTCAAATTACACTTCCTCATTAGAAAGACGAAAGAAAGTTCTTTGATTCTCATCGTTGGTCACTTGTATCTTATTGCTGGTTTCGTTCTGAATGGAAAACCAAAATGTGCACTTCCTTCATATGATGGTGATGGGTGATATGGAGCGTGTGGCAAGATAGTTCTTTCATTTGACATTGTCAAGAACAATATGAGTTCAGATTCTGATTAGTGCCAATGGAGGATAAGTTCCATAGACATTTGTGTATCCCTGAATCTCTCAATGTTATTGTAAGGATGGAAATAGAGTAGGGACAGGGATCAGAGTGACGTCGTGTGATGTCAAGTGATTCTACTCTATAAGATGTGCCTTCCATTAAGATGGAATGATATATTATGGATTCAAATTTCAGCAGAAAAAAAAAAATCAAAGTGATTTCTTTCCATTTTTTCAAGTCTTAGTAAACAAAGTTATCTGGTGAGTATATGCTATGGTGGATGGATGCAGGTCTTCCTGTGAAATAGTTAAGATGTGAGAAACTGATTCGGACATCACTATTATCAACACAAAAACAAAAAAAAAACCCCTTAGAGATTTTTGTTTCCTTTTTCTCTAGTGGAACCCTACTGGACATTCAGAAGATTATATTTGAAGTATCAAATTTTGGGTCGATGTAGTTGATTCCCACTGATGAAATTGAAACATTTTCCCCTCTACGGATTTAAACATAGAGATTAGAGACGGAGGGAAAAGTTTGTCATCGACTTTTCCGCTGTATGATCAGGTAATAACTAATCAAAAACTTCCACGCATAACAGATGCCAAATACTTTGTTCAGTATAGTGGTCCAGTCATCAAATTTGTAAAGAGTAAGGGCGTGTTTTGGTACTAAGGAAAACATTTTCCTAACCATTATACCTATTAAGCACTCGAACTACTATGATAGTGTTAACACAAAAAAACTCAGCCCCAACGAATATTAAGTGCGTGAAGTGCAAGCTCTGTTATGTGGCAGTGTAACCAATCAAAAAATGCCATGTCAGTAAAAGAAAATTCTTTTAGGATCCGCTGTCGAGTATCCTCCCCCTTCCCATAGAACCCGTCTCGCCAGCCAAAAACCATTATAGCCACACTAAAAGTAACTCATTAGTGTCGCCACCTCCATCTTCCCTACCTCCTTCTCACCTTTGTATGGGTCCAATCAAATTTGAACAATCACGATCGTCAATGGGCACGACGAACAGTGAAATCCTCGTATATAGAGGACGATCTTAAGGCGAACAAAACATTATATGACACTTGCTATAGTGTAAGCCCATTAAGAGACATTAGGAATATTCTTTCGAATATTCCATATAACTTGTCTTCTACAACTTAGAAGGGCTTTTTGATCCTAATATATATAGGGGAAAATAACCTTGTAACGGGGCTTTTCCAGGCTCAAAACACCGACAGTAAACTGGCTTAGATTAATGATTGAGAGGATTATTGGTTTTTCGATCTTGATGAGATAAAGAATCTTTATCTCATGTATTCTCTTTATCTATCTTTTTATTTTAGAGATTATTATACTTACACTCGATTTAAATTATTGTTTCCCATCATTTTATAATGTATTATATTATATCATATCGTATTGTATCGTATCGTTTTATGAATATAATGTTTGGATAGATTGTACTGTTTGTTATTGTTAAATAATATTTTTCTGTTTGGTTTGACTGTATCATACTGTACTGTAATTGATAAGTTTACTAAAATACCGTCAATTGTTTATATATTAAATTTATCAAAAATTATGCATAATAATAATGTTAAAAAATAAAACAGAAGAAAAGACAAAACACCTTAAGAAAGCAGAACAAAGGAGCGAGACAGAAGAAGGCAAAAAAGGATCACAACTAATTAGAATTGGGTTAAAAGCAAATTAGGAGAAAAAATAAAACAGAAGGCGGTAAAACACCTTTAACGTTCGTGGCAGAAGTTATAGAAAACAATAAAGTAGGTCACAGACTGGAGATTTGGAGTTAAAATAGCAAAAGAAAGCTAAATGGTAAAATAGAATTGTGGAATAATATGTTAAGGCATAAGTGAGAAGAAAAATAGGAAACAATGCCACCACACCAAATCGGTTGTTTAAAAAAGGGGACATTTCATTCGAAATGGATTTAACAATACAATAAAATCAATTTTAATGAAACAATCAAAACAAATATTATTTTGAGATAACAATACAATACCATACAATAGGGAACAACCATCCAACAAGTTGTTAGCTAAGATTTATTCTTTTTATTTTTTTTATTAATTTGTTCGAAAAGGTTGCGATATATTTTGAGTCAAACCACCAGTTTCTATAATCTTCTCTTATTCTTTGCAGCAAACTTGTTGATCATTTTTCTAATGGGAAGATTTTGCCATTTGAAAGAATCTTCTCTTTTGGATATTCAAATTTGGAAATTAACATCTAATCAAGAACACCTAAGGTGATTTTGTATGTGTCAGAGTTCGACCCTACATTAAATGACGGAACTAATCACCTTTTTCGGTTTATTTAAAATTAATAAGTGGCACAACCGCTCATAATTGACGACATTTAACGCCATCCTGAGATGATTAGTAAGGCTACGACCCATCCACTAACTCGAAGATAACACCTCAATGTGTTGGCCGCCAAATCCCAGCTCATGCAACTTATAATTATAAATATTAAGAAAGGAAGCCTCACAGGGGGTCTCTCCTTCTGCCCCATGTGGACTCTAAAAACAGAGAGAGAAAGAGAGAGAAAGGAGCGATGGATAAAAGAAATATAGTCTCACAAAGAAAGACAACATGATTGTAAGGCTTCGGACCTCTCCATGGAGAGACAGACCACACCATTATAATCAATAAAAGTTGTCAACACTTCCCGTCCTAATAGGAGATATGCTTAATTATTCCCTTTCTCTAATTGGTTCTTGAATTATTAAGACTTGCTATGATTGGCCCATAATTAAACCGCCCCGCCGCGCCCCACATATATATATTTTTAATTTTTTTAATTTTTTTAATCCGATCTAGTAAACCAAGTAATTTTTTTATATTTGTATTAGATATTGTTAGGTAGTATTCCATCGTCCGTTCATCACAAGTTGCCTAGTGAATTGATATAACGAGGGTGTATGTCTTGGGTGATAAATTTGTAAAATAATTATCATAATATTATAATTCGAAAGTATATATCTCACCCAAACGAAATTGATTTGAAAATATACACGTTTGCATTAAGTTTAACTACATAGCAATTCAGTTAACATACATTTGTAAGTTCACGCATGTTAGCGTATGTGCAAATTTCCATTTTCTTATTTAATTCTTGTACTAATTTTGTAAGGATTGTGTACATTGATGGTGTAAATATTATTACATTATCGGTGCATTTTAATCAATTATACCATATTTATTTATTGTATTTTTATGTTATATGTTATTATATATAGATAATCTTAGTATGATGATATAAAAATTTATATACTAAGAAGATAATCAATTGAACAACTCATGGCAACCCGGGACCCGCACCGTCCCGCGTTAATTTTTTAAAAACAGTTATGCCCTGCCCCGCCCCGCCCCGCATATAATGTAACCCGCCCCGCCCCGCAACATGATTGTAAGGCTTCGGACCTCTCCATGGAGAGACAGACCACACCATTATAATCAATAAAAGTTGTCAACACTTCCCGTCCTAATAGGAGATATGCTTAATTATTCCCTTTCTCTAATTGGTTCTTGAATTATTAAGACTTGCTATGATTGGCCCATAATTTATGTGTATTGTTTTGTATTCATAAAAGTATATGGTAACTTTTGAAACAAACAATTCGACGCCGTCCATGGGGATTTCCTAGCAAGATCGCGTAGTCTTTCCTGGAACCAAAAGAAAATGGAACACGGGGAAAGAAATAACAACCCAACTCAAGCAAGCCTTATATATCTCCGATTCCCAACAGTGCGAACGACAGAAGAAGCTCCTCCCCCTCCCTATGGGAGGATCCTTACGCAGCATCCCCCACACTCCCGATGCGGACCTTTGTCAAAAAGCGATGCAGAAATATCCCGAGCCGAGCTCCACTCCAATACCACCCACATACCTCGATTGGGAAGACAACGTGTAAACAACCCGCATGATCGAGAAACCGCACATAAACCGCTCAAAGTCTTAAACCAAGACCAAGTTTACCACTCAACCCCCCAACGCCAAGACTCAGGCCATGCTCCTTCGCAAACAAATTCAACTACGGTTGAACCAAGACTCGGTCTATGTGCCCTCGCCTTCAAATAATTGATAAAGTTCAACAACAGTTGAACTAGGACTCAAGCCATGCGCCTTCGCCAACAAATTTAACTACGGTTGAACCAAGCCTCTCAGGTCATGCCCCTTCGCCAACAAATTCAACTACGGTTGAACAATGGTTGAACTGGGACTCAGGCCATGCGCCTTCAACAACAAATTCCACTACGGTTGAATTCAAGCTCAGGCCATGCGCCTTCGCCAACTAATTCAACTACGGTTGAACTGGGACTGAGGCCATGCGCCTTCGCTAACAAATTCAACTACGGTTGAACTCAAGCTCAGCCTATGCGCCTTCACCAACTAATTCAACTACCACTCAACCCCCCAACGCCAAGACTCAGGCCATACGCCTTCGCCAATAAATTCAACTACGGTTGAACCAAGACTCGAGCTATGTGCTCTCGCCTCCAACAATTGAGAAAGTTCAATAATAGTTGAACTGGGACTCAGGCCATACGTCTTCGCCAATAAATTCAACTGCGGTTGAACCAAGACTCGGGCTATGTGTCCTCACCTCTAACAATTGATAAAGTTCAAAAATATTTGAACTGGGACTTAGGCCACGCGTCTTCGCCAACAAATTCAACTATGATTGAACCAAGACTCGGGCTATGTGCCCTCGCCTCCAACAATTGATAAAGTTCAACAACAGTTGAATTGGGACTCAAGCCGTACGCCTTCACCAACAAATTCAACTTCGGTTGAACCAAGACTCGGGCTATGCGCCCTTGACTCCAACAATCGATAAAGTTCAACAACAGTTGAACTAGGACTTAGGCCATGACCTTCGCCAATAAATTCAACTACGGTTGAACCAAGAATCGGGCTATACGCCCTCACCCCCAACAATTTATTAAGTTCAACAACAGTTAAACTCGGACTCAGTCCATAATCCTTCGCCAAAAAAATCAACTACGGTTGATCCAAGACTCGGGCTATGCGCCCTCGTCTCCAACAATTGATAAAGTTCAATGATCACGCTCAATTGAGTCTCACAAAAGACTATGCGGGCGTTGCAAATATAATATGAGTATTGTAGCCCAGAGTCGAACCACAGAGAATTAACCCACCAATTACCACCGTCAGATTTACTCAATTCCCACAACCTGTTTCCTCAAACTTTCGATTTTCCAATGGTTGATTATCTAACAACTAAGACTGAAAATAACTATGATTGTTGTGTAAACAATATTAAGAAGGTCTAAGGTAGTGATTTCCCCCGTTGGTCCTTTCCTTGGTTGTATATTTCTTATAATTCGACTTTATCTATCTCTAACAATCATGAACTCTTAATTTATCATAATTCTTTCTCAAGCACTTATAATAATCTACTAAACGCACGATCTCAAGTTACGTTAGCTAATTTCACAATACAGTTCACTTAGATTGCACCCGGGATTTTGTTATCTCTAATCCAACCCCTAAACCCTCGGTTATGACTCTCGTCTATACTCCGGGAGTGATGTTGTACATACAATCTCCTAATTATGCACTCTCTCTCAAGAAGATACACAATAAATAGGAACGGATAATTGAGGGCCCTTTAAACTATTGCACAATCAAAACGTATATGAAAAATTAAAGATTAAACAACAAAACCTAATTATAATGATAAAACAACCAAGTAATTCCCAACGGGTTCCATCAAAACCTTAGATTATGAAATTAGCTACTCATGATAATGGGTAAATCAATAGCTAAAGAATTCATGCTCATAATTTGCAAGAAAAATAAGAAGAATAAAGAGTAATGGTATTTTTGTGATCTCTCACACTTGGTTCTCTTGCCATTAAACTCCAAAATTAAGCCTAACTAGCTTTTGGACGAGTTTTCTACATTATATAAGTGTTTTACAAAAAAATTTCCCAGTTACACTTTGGCCCGTTAAAATCTTGAGTTGCCCAGCCTCGTCCGCGGTCGCGGCACCAACCGCGGTCAACCGCGGCGCACTCTATAACAGACATCAGCGTGGACCGCGGCCAACCGCGGTGGACCGCGGGAATGCCTGTGGCTGTGGTTTCCATCTTTTTGACACCTTTACTTGCTTGTTTGCACTCGGCTACTTCTCAAGTGTGTGATTTATGCATGTTCTTGCCTCCAAATGCTTCATTTTATTCTTTGTCTATCATGCATTCCCTGCGAAACCAAATAACATCAATTCAAGCATTTAACCAGCAATTTCCATAACAAAAACAACAACAAAACATGGGTATCTACAATATAAATGGCAAATATATCGCCTATTATCAACACCCCACACTTAAATTATTGCTAGTCCTTGAGCAATTCACCACACTCATAAAAATCATCCCTTATATTTTTCATTCAACGACTCACACCATGAACATTATACAAGAATCATGCCTAGTAGTGAACAACTCATGCCTTAACAATCAAGTTTTCCGCACCCTGCATATCTATGCTTAATCAAACCACTCTATACAACAATCAAAACGCACCTTTCCGTTGTGAATCACATGCCCTCACAACACACAAGAGAGTAGCTCCATATATATAATGATAATGACATAAATCGGAACTCAAAGAAGCAAAATTCACTCACTCTCCAAGGAATATTCTCATGCAACAAAGACGCACCATATGCTTGCCCCTAGTGTACTACTCGACTAATTAAACCTCATTCAGTCTAAGATCAATAGGACTTATTCGGTTGTAAGGTAGGCTAAGGGTTAGGTATGATACATTTAGATGTAGTGACTAACTCCCCCAAGCACTTTTAATACAATTACATAGGACCTCCTAGCTCGTTATTTTGTAAGCCAACATTCCAACATATTTATACATCCCCGTACTTTTAGGTGCACTTTAACTAGCTACCACTTATTTGTTACCAAAATTTGTTTTTTTTCTTGTGGTGCTTCTCTTTATATGCTTCACATTCAGACCTTTTTTTTTTACTTTCCATGGTTCCACTTGTAGACCAAACTACCACCCCACACTTTGTTTTTTTACATACTCTCAATAACCTTCAAGTGCTTAGGGAGTAGAAAGAAAATATTGTTCGAAAAGCAAGCTATTCAAACAGTCAGTCAGAATTCACATTGTGGTTACCAAAGTACATGCTTATAGGCTCAATGGGGTTAACAAAGATATAATGTATTCAGGTAAGTGAAGGAATAATTGTGGCTCAACAAAAAATTTCCTATATCACTTCTAAAACCAAATGAAGTTACTATTCGCTTTGCAAACACACATGGCAAGTTCTAGGCATCAATTGTACAACATGGAACACAGACAAAACTCACACACACTTGGCATATGACTCACTCCAGATTGGTTTATTAAGATACTATCTTTCGAGTGTTCAAGTTAAGCACAAATATACAATGTTTAAGTCATTCAAACAAGATTCACTTTGAAGCTAAGCATTACACTCTAGCATCTATCGTGTTCCGGTGTAAGCACGCTAAAAGTTGCACATTTCAGCACTCCACCCATTAATCTCTAAAAAAACTCTACCTAAACCCTATTCAAGCAAAAACTCTTGGAAAAGAATCGTGGTATGAATAAAAACCAATGGGGGATTACTACATTACCTAAAAGCAAAATCTTTTTGGTCCTTTTTCTTTCTCGACTTAGTTCCTCAAGAACCCCATCGATAGAGATCCGTCGTTGGGACAAGTCATTTCTAAAACATAACTACTCCAATTCTAGTTATCTACACATAAAAACATTTACAAATACACATATATAAAATGAAATTCCCCCACCCTACACTTAAAAATGTCCTCGTGGCTTAAAATATAAAATAGCAGTGAGGTAAAGGGACTTCCCTGAGGGGTCACTCCTGGTCTGAGACGGTGTCTGGGTTGACATGGAACGCGCGCCCCAACACTCTCAACCAACCCATGATTTTCTTTTCCGACTTATCTTGTTGGTCAGCTATCGCATCTACCCGAGTGCACAAACCAACCATCTCCTGCTCCAAAGCGGTAATCCAGATCATCCAAGCGAGTGCTACGATGTGGCCGAGATAGCCCTACATCACTCCCACAAGGAGGGGTGGTGACCTCCATGGTATCAGCAACCTCATGATCATTATCTGACTCAGACTCCTCAGACGAGTCTTCAGAATCATTTATAGGAACACGTGCTTCTTGGTTAATCTTACTCAGTCAAAACGGTGTTTTCAAAGGTAGCTTGCCGTCAACTTGAGTGTTCTCGGGGACCTCGGCCATGCGGCAGAGACGGGTGACAAGTAATGGAAAATAATTCCTTTTTCCTAATTTTGGTGATCTAATAAACATTTCCTCAGATAACACATGCATCCCATCAAACCCTTGCTGGGTTATACAATAATAAATCATAGCCACTCGTGGCCTATTGACATCGGTTGTATTGCTGGAAGGCAACAACCGAGTGTTGATGATGGTGAGCCAACACTTGGCTAACCAAGAGAGTGACTGAGAGTGTAGTGTTGTTGGTTTTCAAATCCATTTGGCTTGTTTCCCTGGAATCCCTACGACTCCTAAGAGTCTATCCCAATTGACTGGTGGACGACTGTTACGGAGGTAGTGATTCGTACATGTAAATGGCGGGAGGCGGTAAGCCCGACGAATGACGTCAGGAGTAGCATCAACTTTAGTGTTTTGCACCGTCACCACCCCATTGTCATGTTCAGGGAGGTTAGCATAGAATTCCTTGACAAGATCAATATTTTCTTCCTTCGGATTGTTAAAGAAGATGCCAAGTTGACACATGTACAACTTATTAAGCATGCCCGGGCAATCTAGCTCCAGAGCAAACCTATCTATATGTATCTCATGTTGCAATTCTTGGTCAATTTTTGAGTATATGTTGTCTCCGCTGTTTTAGAGACAAATCTATAGCTATCAAAATCGATTGTACTCGCTTGGCCCCTTGCCTGGGATGAAGAGCTAGCGCCCCTAACGGAGGCCCCAATGTTCTGCCGTTTACGAGATGAGCTCATTATGCCTGCAAAAATGATAAACGTCTATTAGCATGATTCTAAAATGGTGACTATGGGGGTTACTTAGACTTCACCCCAACCAAGTCACACATCTCCTTATAACTCCTTCATTGAGGCAATTTGCCAAACATCTTGTGGGCAACCTTGTTTAAGCACCTTTTTAGCCCAATTGTATCAAGAACACCTTCCCAAATTCAATTATAAACACATCAACATACACCCCACACTTAATCAACAACATCACCCCTCAATTTATACCATATGAACCATTAACAACACAGCCCGTTCACCAATCATATGTTCAAACAACAACAAACTACAACTCTACTTCAAGAATAGTAACTAACAATTATCATTATATTACCTAATACAATATACAAAAGATTGACTTACAACAATAAGAGAAATAAAAGAGAGGGAAAATGGAATCAAACCTTGTGAAGAAGAGGAAGCAAAAACTTGGGAATAGGAAAGATAAAGAGGAAGGGGGGTTAAGGTTTGAGTGAATTTGAGAAGAATAGGAAAAATTTGTTGTTAGGGAGGGGAAAGATCGTGAGAGTGTTTCGGAGGGGAGGGGGTTTGAAGATGTTAATTTTTAATGTGGGGAGGGTTTTGATTAAAAGGGGAAAGGGTTTGAACGAAAAGAAGAATACTTACCGCGGTTCGCCGCGATCGTGGCCGCGGTCCTTTACAGAACGTTCTGCGGTCAGCCGTGGTCACGGACATGTTTTGCTTTTTCGCCCAGGTATGACCGTGTTTGCCCGCGGTCGCGGAGAAGCCCCCCCTTTTTTTACTAATGATACAAGAGTTACCTGACAACAATTTCGTGTGTTGCATCCCACGTAGAGCCTGATTTAACGTCGCGGCATGACACAAATAGTGAAGTTCCTACTCCTTGTTTTTGTATTGGGGTTCTTTAAAATGTGACACCACCGTATCCCCTTTCTCATCAGCTGATCCAAGGTAATGTATCATCCTTTGTCCATTAACAGAGAATTTATTTGTCCCGTTAGTTGATTCAATCTCCACCGCCCCACTAGCAAACATTTGCACTACTCTAAATGGCCCCGACCATCGGGATTTTAACTTACACAGGAATAATCTTAGTCTTAAAGTGTACAATAACACCATATCACCGGGTTGGAAGTCTTAATTCATGATGTGCTTATCATGCATTTTCTTCATCCGTTCCTTGTACATCCTCGTGCTCTCAAAGGCGTGGTAACGAAATTCTTCTAGCTCATGCAACTCCGTTAATCGATTTTGTCCAGCCGCTTTGGGATCAATATTCAATTATTTTAATGCCCACCAAGCACGATGCTCTAGCTCCACAGGTAAATGACAAGCCTTCCAAAACACCAACTTGTATGGTGATATACCTATTGGTGTATTAAAGGCAGTTCTATATGCCCAAAGTGCATCGTCCAGCTTCTTTGCACAATCTGTGCGTGTTGCGTTCACGGTCTTTGTTAACACACTTTTTATCTCTCTGTTGGACACTTCAACTTGCCCATTGGTTTGTGGATGGTAAGGAGTCGCTACTTTGTGATGAACATCATATTTAGCAAGCAATTTCTCGAAGGCTCTATTGCAAAAATGAGTGTCTCCATCGTTAATGATCGCCCTTGGTAACCCAAACCGGATGAATATGTGCTTTTTCAAGAATCCAACTACCACTCGTGCATCATTGGTGGGCAAAGCTTCAGCTTCCACCCATTTAGACACATAATCCACCACCATCAGTATGTACTTATTACCGAATGAGCTGAAAAAGGGACCCATGAAGTCTATCCCCCACACGTCAAACACCTCTACTTCCTGAATTGGTTTCATTGGTATCTCATGGTGACGGGAAATATTTCCCGTCCTTTGGCATTCATTGTAGCTTTTTAGTCAAAGGTGTGCATCTCTAAACATAGTTGGCTGGAAGAAGCCGGCCTCCAGTACTTTCGCAACAATTCTAACCCCTCCAAAATGTCTTCCATATGCTGAAGTATGACATGTCTGCAAAATAGAAATTGTTCTATATCGGGGACGCATCTCCGGATAATGTTGTCAAAACAAATGAGGTTCATCACAATAATACTTGCGGATATCACGGAAAAGGAAAACCTTTTTCTTTTGGACAGAAGATAGGTCATGGGGAATTACACCACAAGCCAGATAGTTTGCAAAATCGGCATACCATGGTGCATCCTCAAGACTGGCAGCGAGTAGCTGCTCATCAGGAAACGTTTTCGAAATTTCTTCGACCTCGACTGAATTTTCAGCTCCTTCAAGTCGTGACAAATGGTCAGTTACTTGATTTTTTGTGCCCTTACGGTCACAGATTTCGAAGTCGAATTCTTACAACAGCAGCACCCAACGGATTAGGCGCGGCTTAGACTCCTTTTTCTCAATGAGGTACCTGAGAGTTGCATGGTCAGTGTACATAATTACCTTGGAACCAATCGAATATGATCGGAATTTGTCGAAAGCAAACACGACTACTAGCATCTCCTTCTTCGTCACTATGTAGTTGAGCTGGGCACCACTTAGCATTTTGCTTGCATAATAAATCGGGTGCATCAGCTTGTCTTTTCGCTTCTCCAAGACTGCTCCTATAGCATGGTCGCTAGCATCACACATGAGCTCAAATGGTTGCTCCCGTTTAGGTGCAACTATGATGGGTGTAGTGGTCAATTTCTTTTTTAGTTCCTTAAATGCCAACCTGCAATCATTAGAAAACACAAAGGGGTGATCCTTTTCAAGGAGTTTGCATAATGGGTTAGCAATTTTGGAAAACTCTTTCATGAACCGTCGGTAGAACCCGGTGTGACCAAGGAAACTTTGCATCGCCTTAATTGAAGTTGGCGGTGGTAACTTTTCAATCATGCCGACTTTAGCATGGTCGACCTCAATACCTTTTCTGGACACTCGATGTCCCAAGACTATTCCCTCACGCACCATAAAATGGCACTTCTCCCAGTTTAGTACCAGGTTTGTCTCCACACATCTTTTGAGCACTCTGCTTAAGTTGTGAAGACAGTCTTCGAATGAATCTCCTACCATGGAGAAATCATCCATAAATTCTTCCATAATGTCCTCCACCAAGTCCGTAAAAATGACTAACATACACCTTTGAAAGGTTGCAAGTGCCTTACACAGCCCAAAGGGCATTCTCCGAAAGGCAAAGATGCCATAAAGACATGTAAAGGATGTTTTCTCCCTATCTTCGCGGGCTGTTGAAATCTGGTTATACCCCGAGTATCCATCTAAAAAACAAAAGTGAGATCTACCAGCCAGCCTGTCCAACATTTGATCGATGAAGGGTAAGGGAAAGTGGTCCTTGCTGGTGGAGAGATTTAATTTTCGGTAATCCATACAGATTCGACACCCTGTGATTGTACAAGTTGAGATCAACTCATTATTGTCATTTTTCATGACAGTCATACCTCCCTTTTTGAGAAAATACTGAACATGGCTGACCTAATTACTATCAGAGATGGGGAAAATAATTCTCGCATCCAACCATTTAATCACCTCCTTCTTTACAACTTCTTTAATGTTTGGGTTCAGCCTTCGCTGGTGTTCCCTGGGAGGTCTGTGCCCTTCTTCCACGAGAATTTTATGCATGCAGAAAGCTGAGCTGATACTCTTTATATCTGCCATGGTCCAACCAATGACAGTTTTGTTTTCCTTCAGTACCTGCAAGAGTTACTCTACCTGCACATCTAGCAAACATGATGAAATAATAACGGGTAATGTAGACTCAGGGCCTAGGAATGCATACCTAGGATGACCGGAGAGTGGTTTTAACTCCAGCTTGGGTGGTTCTTCTATTGATGGCTTAGCTGGGGGATTGACCCTTTTTTCCAGCTTGAGAGACTCGAACTAAGGCTCTCTTGACCAAAACCCTTGGCCTTCTAGTGCCATTTCCCATTCAGCTAGCCCCTCTCCATCCATTTCGTCTAAGTTTGTCATGCATGCCTCCAATGGATCCCCCACAGTCAGTGCCCTATCATCCTCTTGCAGGATTATATCAACCGCTTCCACTAGAGAGCAATTTGCATATTCGCTGGGTCTCCGCATTGATTGTTGAACGTTAAATATGACTTCTTCATCATTCAACCTCATTTTAAGCTCCCCAGTCTCGCAGTCTATAAGTGCTCTCCCAGTGGCTAAAAATGGTCTCCCCAAAATAAGTGGGATCTCTTTATCCACCTAACAGTCTAGAATCACAAAGTCTGCAGGGAACACAAACTTCCCTACTTGCACCAACACATCATCAAGAATACCAGTAGGCCTTTTCATAGTGCGATCAGCGAGCTAGAGTAACATCAAAGTGGGTCTGGTCCTGCCGATGCCCAATTTGGTGTATATGGCCAGCGGCATCAAATTTATGCTGGCCCCTAGATCACATTGTGCCTTAATAACGACATAACTCTTTATGGTAAACGGGATAGTAAAGCTCCCTGGATCGAACATCTTCTGGGCTATCGGTTTTTTCACTACTGCTCTGCAGGTTTGTGTCAGAGTTATAGTGGATAAGTCCTGAAAATCAAATTTCTTTGACATTAAATCCTTCATCATCTTGGCATAACCGGCATCTCCCTCAAAGCATCCATCAATGGAATATTCAACTGGATTTGGCGCAACATTTTTAAAAAGTTTTTGTATTGGTCTGCCTTCTTTTGCTTAACCAGTCTTTGAGGAAAGGGTGCATGAATCATCCATTGGGCACCACCTGCTGGTTCCTTTTTGCTAGGAATATCTAGCACAAGAGGTGCCACTTGTTCGGCCACTTGCTCGGTCTCCTTTTCTTTACCTTTACCTTCCTGCCTATGCTCAACTGCTACATTAGTGAGTTTTGCTGGTTGTTCTTCCTCTAATAGCTCTGGGGTAGCTAGTGTAGTATTCTTGCTGGCCTGAGCAATTTCCTGCTCTCGATCTAGATCTCTGCCATTTATTAGACTGACTGCCATCAGCTAATTCGGGTTCTGCTCCTTGGGATTAACGTTAGTGTCTGAAAGTTCCTGGAGGGCGGTTGTTCAATGCCATGGATAGCTGACCCAATTGTGTTTCAATGGAATCATGGACTGCCAATTTTTCCTGCACTTTGTTGTTGGTCCCAATAAGTTGTTGGAGCATACCTCTAATTTCCACCATGTTATTGTCCTGTTGCTGTGGGGGTGGTTGATAAACCAATTGTTGTTGATTCTGCTGTGGATAACCTTGTGGCCTTTTATAAGGTACTGGCAATAGTTGATTTTGAGGGTGCATACCCCCATGGCTGCTGCATATTAGGCTTGTACTGCTGATTTTGTTGTGGTCTCTACTGTTGTGCTCCTTGTCTCTAGCCCCCATAATTGTTGACATAATTCATATCTTCCCGGACCCCTTGGTTGTCACCTTCTCCACTCCACGAACAAATATATGACTGATTAATACATGGAGTACACAACCCTCCATTCATTGTATCAACAATGTGCACCTATTTAGTACCCATATCATCAATTTTTTTGTCAATAAGCTCATCTGGGTTAACAATGTGGCCATGTTTTCTTCGTGTGTATTATTGGGATCCAATGGCACAGAATGTAGTATGGGTGCCAATGTTGCACCTCTGGTCATCCATCCCGCATTTTGTGACATCTTGTCTAATAGAACCTTGCACTCTATCCCGCATTTTGTGACATCTTGTCTAATAGCATTGGCCTTCATGTTATCAGTTAGACCCATGTAAAATCGTTGGCCAAGCATCTGATCAGGAATACTATGTTGAGGCACTTGACAAGCATCCCTTTGAATCTCTCCCAAGTTTCCTGCAATGATTCTGTGGCATGCTGCCTGTACTGCAGTATATCATCAATTTGCTATGCAGTCTTGTTAGGTGGGTAGAACTTGTTCAAAAACTGCTTAACTAATTCCTCCCATGTGGTGATAGAGTTGACCGGGAGGGAATTTAGCCAAGTCTGAGCTGTCCCGATTACTGAGAATGGAAATAGAAGCAGCTTGATAGCTTCGGGAGTCATGTTTGGTTGTCTTTGGGTCATGCAAATAGACAAAAAAATTTCAAATGTTGTTGTGGGTCTTCAATGCTTGACTCGGATAACAATCCTTTATTTTGCAGCAGATGTAGCATGTTGTTGGTGATTTGGAATGTCTTCGCTTGAGTTGCTGGCACAGCTATGGCAGTGGCCAGATTGTCAGTTGTAGGTTGTGCCTAGTCATAAAGTGTAGCTATTGACACAAGAGGTGCCACTCCCCCAACTTCCAAGTTAATTTGCTCATTCTTGTTGTTACCGTTGGCGTTATTCACGCCACCCATATCAAATTCGAGTTGGTTTGTTGATTGAATTGGTGGAATTCCTTTGTTGGCACGGTTCAATGCCCTAAAAATTTTCTCGGGGTCTGAAAGTCCTTCTACTAGTTTTCCAGTCCTTGAAAAATTTCTACTTTCCACAAGAATTCAACCGTTAGAATTTCAATGTAAATATTGGTAAAGAGAAAACAGATTACTATCAGAATCTTTGTATTCCTTCAATTGTAATTGATAACATCGTTAATTCCCCTTTAACGGTGCCATAATTTGATCACGCTCAACCGAGTCTCACAAAAGACTATGCGGGCGTTGCAAATATAATCTGAGTATTATAGCCCAAAGTCGAACCATAGAAAATTAACCCACCAATTACCACCGTCAGATTTACACAATTCCCACAACCTATTTCCTCAAACTTTCGGTTTCCCAATGGTTGATTATCTAACAACTAAGACTGAAAGTAATTCGGACTGAAAAATAACTATGATTGCTATGTAAACAATATTAAGAAGGTCTAAGGTAGTGATTTCCCCCGTTGGTCCTTTCATTGGTTGTATATTTCATATATTTCGCTTTGTCTATCTCAAACAATCGTGAACTCTCAATTTATCATAATTCTTTCTCAAGCAATTATAATAATCTACTAAACGCACTTTATCAAGTTACGTTAGCTAATATTATAATACAGTTCACTTAGATTGCACCCGGGATTTTGTTATCTCTAATCCAACCACTAACCCTCGGTTATGACTCTCGTCTATACTCCGGAAGTTATATTGTTCATATAATCGCCTAAATATGCACTCACTCTGAAGAAGACACACACTAAATAGGAATAGATAATTGAGGGTCCTTTCAACTATTCCACAATCAAAACGTATATGAACAATTAGAGATTAAACAACGAAACCTAATTATAATGATAAAACAACCAAGTAATTCCCAATCGTTTCCATGAAAACCTTAGATTAAGAAATTAGCTACTCAAGATAATGGGTAAATCAATAGCTAAAGAATTCATACTCATAATTTGCAAGGAAAATAAGAAGAATAAAGAGTAATGGTGTTTTTGTGATCGCTCACACTTGTTTCTCTTGCCGATAAACTCCAAAATTAAGCCTAACCAGATTTTGGGCGAGTTTTCTACATTATATAAAGATTTTACAAAAAATTTCCGATTTTCACTTTGGCCCCTTAAAATTTGCCCAGCCTCGTCCACGGCCGCGGCGCCAACCGCGGTTAACCGCAGTGCACTCTGTAACGGACAGTGGCATGGACCGCGGTCAACCGCGGTGGACCGCGGGAATGCCTGTGGCTGTGGTTTTCATCTTTTTGATGCCTTTACTTTCTCGTTTGCACTCGGATACTTCTCAAGTGTGTGATTTATGCACGTTCTTGCCTCCAAATGCTTCATTTTATTCTTTGTCTATCATGCATTCCCTGCGAAACCAAATAGCATCAATTCAAGCCTTTAACCGGCAATTAGCATAACAAAAATAACAACAAAGCATGGGTACCTATAACATAAATGATGACTATATCGCCTATTATCATTCAACAACAGTTGAACAGGGACTCGGGCCATGCGCCTTCGCAAACAAATTCAACTATGGTTGAACCAAGACTCGGGTTATGTGCCCTCGCCTCCAACAATTGATAAAGTTTAACAACAGTTGAACTAGGACTTAGGGCATGCTCCTTCTCCAATAAATTCAAATACGGTTGAACCAAGACTCCGGCTATGCGCCCTTGCCTCCAACAATTGATTAAGTTCAACAACAGTTGAACTGGGACTCATGCCATGCGCCTTCGCCAAAAAATTCAACGACGGTTGAACCAAGACTCGGGCAATGCGCCCTCGCCTACTACAATTGACAAAGTTTAACAATAGTTGAACTCGGACTCAGGCCATGTGCCTTCGCCAGCAAATTCAACTACGGTTGAACCAAGACTCGGGCTATGCGCCCTCACCTCCAACAATTGATAAAGTTCAACAACAGTTGAACTGGGACTCAGGCCATGTGCCTTCACCAACAGATTCAACTACGGTTGAACCAAGACTCAGGCTATGCACCCTCGCCTCCAACAATTGATAATGTTTAACAGTAGTTGAACTAGGACTCAAGCCATGACCTTCGCCAATAAATTGAACTACGATTGAACAAGGACTCAGGCTATGCGCCCTCACCTCCAACAATTGATTAAGTTCAATGACATTTGAACTGGAACTCTGGCCATGCGCCTTCGTCAGTAAATTCAACTACGGTCGAACCAAGACTTGCGCTTTCGCCAACAAATTCAACTACGGTTGAACTCAAACTCGGGCTATGCGACCTCAGCTTCAAATTGCGCCTTCGCCAACCAATTCAACTATGGTTGAACCAAGACTCGGGCCATGCGTCCTCGTCTCCAACGATCGATAAAGTTCAACAACAGTTGAACTGGGTTCTAGCCATGCACCTTCGCCAACAAATTTAACTACGGTTGAACCATTACTCGGGCTATGCGCCCTCACCTTCAACAATTGATTAAGTTAAACAACAGTTGAACTGGGACTCAGGCCATGCACCTTCGCTAACATATTGAACTATCGTTGAACCAAGACTCGGGCTATGTGCCCTCGCCTCCAACAATTGATAAAGTTCAACAATAGTTGAACTGGTACTCAGGACATGCGCCTTCGCCAACAAATTCAACTACGGTTGAACCAAGACTCGGGCTATGCACCCTCGCCTCCAACAATTGATTAAGCTCAACAATACTTGAACTGGAGACTCAAGCCATGTGCCTTTACCAACAAATTAAACTACGGTTGAACCAATACTCGGGCTATGCGCCCTCGCCTCCAATAATTCATTAAGTTCAACAATAGTTGAACTGGGACTCAGGTCGTGCGCCTTTGCCAACAAATTCAACTACAGTTGAACCAAGACTCGGGATATACACCCTCGCCTCCAACAATTGATAAAGTTCAACAATAGTTGAACTAGGACTCAGGCCATGCGCCTTCGCCAACAAATTCAACTACAGTTGAACCAAGACTTGGGTTATACGCCCTCGCCTCCAACAATTGATAAAGTTTAAGAATAGTTGAAGTGGGACCCAGGCCATGCGCCTTCGCCAATAAATTCAACTATGATTGAACCAAGACTCGAGCTATACGCTCTCGCCTCCTACAATTGATAAAGTTCATCAACAGTTGAACTGGGACTCAGGCCATACGCCTTCGCCAACAAATTCAACTATGGTTGAACCAAGACTCGGGCTATACGCCCTTACCTCCAACAATTGATAAAGTTCAGCAACTGTTGAACTGGGACTCAGGTCATACGCCTTCCCAAACAGATTCAACTACGGTTAAACCAAGACTCGATCTAAGCACCCTAGCCTCTAACAATTGATTAAGTTCAACAATAGTGAACTGGGACTCAGGACATGTGCCTTTGCTAACAAATTCAACTACGTTTGAACCAAGACTAGGGCTATACACCCTCGCCTCCGACAAATCGATAAAGTTCAACAACAGTTGAACTGGGACTCAGGCCATGCGCCTTCGCCAACAAATTCAACTACGGTTGAACCAAGACTCGGGCTATACGCCCTCGCCTCCAACAATTGAGAAAATTCAACCATAGTTGAACTGGGACTCAGGCCACACTCCTTCGCCGACGAATTCAACTATAGTCGAACCAAAAGCCAGACGAAACTCCTTCGCCGATAAACTTATCGAAAACTCGATCAAATCAAGGCACGGGCTGAGCACCCTTACCGTCCAAGTAAGTACGCCCGACTCGAGCTAAAATTAGAAACACGTATAACTCGGTCTAGGTCGGACTACAAGGTTGTATTCCCATTATCACAGCCAGTAGTCCGACCACGCCCGAACTGGGAATCAAGCTAAACACCACCACCTTCGAATAAGAGGTTTGACTCGGTCACACCAAGTCAAAAAGAAAAGTCACCAACATCCGAAGGTTAACACACCTACCCAAGTCAAATATTAAAAGCAAACTACCTCATCAAATGCAGGCAAAAAAAATCCAACACAAAAAGAAGGAGCGGGAGGGGGGGAATGCAAAACAAATACAAGGCAAATAACGGAAGTTCCTTTTTATTCATAAAACAATTGTGGGTCATTCCTGCTTAAACCCGACCCAAAGTCGGTAAACAACAAATGCCAAATGGCGAAAAGAGACAAAAAAAGAACACTACTCTCTATTCGGCGCCATCCACATTCCCGCCTACGCCATTCGCGCTCCCACCTGCACCATCGTCGACCCCTAGCGTCGCTGCTTCAAAACTGCACTCCATACGGGCCTCCCGAGTCTTGTGATGTGCCCCATCGAAACAGCTTCGGTCATGATACCGGCCTCCCATAGATTCTTGTATACGTCCTGTTGGGCCTCAACATAAACCCAACTTTCAGGGGCCTGACCAGAGAAAGTGGACTGCTCTCGAAGATGTCGGCTCTCTTCCTCTAGGATCACATTCTGCCCCGTCACATCCTGAGCATACCGCTCAAGGACACCTATCTAATCCTCAAGGTCCGCCTCCCTGAAGTCAGCAGCGGCCCTTACCAACGACAACTAGGCCCCCTGCAACTCACCAGCTCTTCCTGAGGCATCATCCAGCTGACGCTTCAAGCCCGCAATCTCCCCTTCTAGTGTGGCCACCTTCACACTCCACTTGGATGCGGCTTCCATCACCTTGGCCAGACATAGGCGCTCTTACTCAATTAAGGCTATCCTACCGGCCTCAAGCTCCTCGTCCTTTCAGCGCAGCTGCTCTTCTAGGGCTCTCACTCGGCCAAGCGCTTGTTGTGCCTGAAGCTCCCTCCTCGCCAGTTCCTCAACCAGAGCTCGGCTATAAAGTTCGTTCCTTAGGCGCACACGCATCTCCCTACACCTATCTCGGTAGCGGCGATACTTCTTCGGCACCCGCAAAAATACCGCCGAGCAAATGTTAGCTCGGTGGATGCTCTCCTCCTCCAGCAAGTAAGCCTATAAAATAAAGACGACGGCTTAAGCGGAAAATAAAACAAGGTAAAAATAAAATAAATAAACCTTTATCTTTGAATACGTACCCTCATGCCCATCACGGCCACTTCGTTCATTAGCCCGATGTTCGTGACTTCCCTCAGCGACTCGTTCTCTGTCACCGAGCACAGCTGCCTAAACTGTGACACTAGACTCGAGCCTAGTAACAACAAGTTCAAATCCATGGGAACTTCGATGAGGCGCGACCTCCCCTTTGAGTGGATAGCAGCATTCATGAATCCAACTCGGAACACGCGAACGTCCTTAGGGTCCATATCTGATTCGGACCCAGATTCTTCTCCCGCAGCTTCCCCTCCTCCTCCTCCTGCCGCATCTGCTGATGGGACACTTGGTCCACCAACCTCAACGACCGCCAAACCGCCCCCCATCTCAACCATAGGGGTCGACAACTGAGTCGCCAAAGCGATAGTCCCTTCACGACCCAAGCTGGCCTGGGTGCCATCCGCCCTTGATTCGTCCTTAGGGGTAGGCGCTGCAGTTGTACCCTCCCCGGCCTCCGAAGGGGGGAATCCACATTAATTACCACAGGGGGAATAGGCGCAGTCACTGTGGGAGGAATCGGGGTAAACGCAACCCTACGCCTGTTCAAGGGCCTCTCCCCCTCTTCGTACGAGGATGACTCATCCCAAGGGCGAACAATCCTCGACGGCTCCTCGTCTCGAAATATGGGTCGTGGAAGGGAAGGAGCCGCAGAAGACTCGACCGATGCCGCCCTCGATGCATGACATGGCACTGGCGTTGCAAAAAATCTAGCAATTGCACCCGACCGCCGGAAGGCCAGTTGAGGGTCCCTGCCACGATTCACCCTCCCTATAACAGAAAAACAAAGTTGGTAAGTAGAACAATAGAACCATGAACCAAGCAAAGTAAGGGACAAGCTTCTCACCTATGGCCAGCCTACAACCATGTCTCTCCCAAAAAGACGCCCATGTGCGAATACCTTCGGTGTGAGGGAGCACGGCTTCGAGCCACCCACACATCCCTGCTGACAAGGTCGGTGGCGACCTCTCGACTGCATAGGAAACAACAAGGCAACATTCGCATAAACAAAACAAAGGGAGGAGAAAGGAACGAAATTGATTATCCCGGTAAAAGTGACTCACGTGTATGGTTTCATGCCTCCGAGAACCCTGAAGGGGACGCCACAAGATGCTCGGTACTGATGTAAAATAAATGCTCGAAAAGATGGAGCTCGACTTCATCGTCTAGCGCAGCAAATAGCCCTATCGACCCACGAGGGCACGCCCGAAGGATGGTGTCCCGCACTCCTTGAAGAGCATAGAAGGCGAGTACGTGTTGCAATGTAACCATCCTGTCGGCCAGTTCCCCGTACTTTAAGAACATCGCCAATAAGTTTGTAGAGAGAGGGTGATCTGGCCCGGACACACATTGTAGTAATGGTAGAAGTCCACCACCACATTGGGAAGCGGGATATTGAACCCCAGTCTGAAGGGGTACGCGTAAAAAAACACAGTACCTTGCGTGATCAGTATGAACCCTCTCCTCATGACGAGCAAGAACAATACCGCCGTGAGTAGGCACAAACCCCTACTTCCGTAGTTGGGCCATGCCAACCTCCCCCATCAGTGGGGCCTCATCCACGTGGTCCTCCCCTCCATCGATGGTGAAATCTATCACTGGACCCCCAACTAGAGGGAGTATTTCGTTTATCGACGGGACCCCCTCAGCTCAGCTCGGCATCTCCCATCGCCGGAGGTGGTCCTTCGATCGCCGGGGGATTAACTTGCAAGTTAACTGGAAGAGCTTCACGAGAAGATTTGCCTACCATCACTTAGTTGTTCGAAGAATGAAGAACCGAATTCGATAAGAAAGATAAAGTTTATCGCAATCAAGAAAAGGGAAAAGTGAATTTGCAGAAGGAAAAAGCTTCAAAATCACTCAGATGAACAATGAAGTAATGAGAAACTGATACCTTAATTCACCTTTATAGGCAACATAAATTGTTTCGGAAAAACCAATGGATATCATTAACTACATGTCTAACCGTCAACATGGTTCGACAAGATATGCGCCATCATGACAAGCACCAAGAAGTTCCCACTCGACCTCAGTTGTCATCACGCTAACCGAAGCAAATATAAGGCCCTGCCCATACGGGCAGAACGTACCATACGCCCTCAAAATCTCAAAAACACTACTTATACCATACTTAGGCACGTTCCGTACGGTCCATCTCCCGTCGCCAATGACAGTTACGTATCGAAGCAATCCGTGGAATCATAACGTAGTTAGATCTCGACCTCGCCCGAATTGTAGTAACGACATCATGTGCCCTTACGACGAGTAAATACCCTACCCTGATCGCCCACCGACTTGATTACATAAAGAAGGGATGTCGGAAAACTCTGCAAAATTCGGAACGTCGCCATGAAAGATCTTGATCTCAACCAGAGCGACAATCGTTTGTTCCTTATTCAAAGTCTTTTAGATCGCTATCGACTAAATCCGCTTATCAAGCTCGTGCAAGGAACGAACTCGATAAGCGGAGGGACTAACTGTATGGGTCAGAATTCGACCATACATTAAATGATGAAACTAATCAACTTTCCTGGTTAATTCAAGATTAATAAGTGGCACGACCGCTCATAATTGATGACACTTAATGCTAGCCCGAGATAATTAATAAGGCTACGGCCCATCCACTAACTCAAAGATAACACCTAAATGTGGCCCCGGCCACCAAATATTAGCTCATGCGGCTCATAACTATAAATATTAAGAAAGGAAACCTCACAGGGGGTCTCTCCTTCTTTCCCACGGGGACTCTAAAAACAGAGAGAGAAAGAGAGAGAAAGCGGCTATGGATAAGAGAGATATAGTCTCAAAAAGAAAGACAACATGATTGTAAGGCTCTGAACTTCTTCATGGAGAGGCAGACCACACCATTATCATCAATAAAAGTTGTCAACACTTCCCATCTTAATCGGGATATGCTTAATTATTCCCTTTCTCTAATTGGTTCTTTAATTATTACGACTTACTATGATTGAACCATAATGTATGTGTATTGTTTTGTATTCATAAAAGTATATGGTAACTTTTGAAGCAAACAGTGATTTAGTCGAATTGTTCTAATAAAATCTCAAATTAATCAATGTAAACCAGTAAAAATATACATGGTAAGCATTGTAGTAACTAAAATGGCAAAGTTACTTGATCGGATTCCAGCATATATATTGTCTATTCTTGCTCTCAAACAGTATTGAATCAAATGCGACAGAACCACCAAAAGTTATATGCCCACCCTCTTCCTCCACCATTAATGGCCGAAATCAAAGAAGCTCCACAAACCCAAAAACACACTTCGAGGAAGAGGCCTTCTCCTGTGTTGGAGCATTCGCATATACCGACAATGATGGCATGGAGATGCGTTATGTATATATGCTCCAAAGAGAGATTAGCAAGTGCGAAAGCCCAGATCTGCTGCTACTACTTCCTTGGAAACTGAAAGTAGCCTATCAATGTTGCTCGTTGGAATTTGAATATTAAGAAAAAGATCATGAATATTAAGAAAAAAGAAACTAGAAGTATAGTGACCAAAATTGTGAAATTGAGACGGGAGCAAAGGAGGAAGAAGAAGAAGAAGGAACAAGAAAGTGTTAGAGCGAGAAGACAGCGGTGGGGAGGGTGGGTTAAGGTGGGGAGGGTTGGAGGAGGGTGGGTAGGATAGGTGTTTTGGGGTTTGGGGTGTATCGATTAAGAATAAGTTGCGAAAGGTTGAAGAAGAGTTTTGAAAAATATTTTTTATTATCTTAATAGGGAAAATACTTAAGTCAATCGGACATGAAAAAATTAAAAAATATTTTTCTTCGTACCAAATACATCCTAAGTTTTCTATTTGGATCATACAAAAGTACATTTTTTGGCTTTAGATATTCGGTACCCAAAGCACACTAAATAACTAATTCGGATAACTTAAAACCCAAGATGTCTAGTTAAAACTGAATTGGTTTCAACTATTCTACCACAAGGGTGAATAGGTTCCAACTATCCTACCACATGCACTAGTGGCCATGTGTTACGATCCGGATTTTTCACTATCGAGAGTTATGATGTCGCCTACTATCGGAGCTAGGCAAGCCAACATTTTAAACATTCTCGGATAACACCTCAACAATATAAATAAAACGAGTCATTTAAATAAAAGCGGAAGTCTTAAAAGCATAGATAACTAAAAACCGAAAATGCGGAAGTTTAACATTTCTCTACCCAAGACTGGTGTCGCTAACTCACGAACTACTAAAGAGTTCTAAAAATAAGTATGAATAGAAGTATGTCAATATTTGTCTCGGTACAAGGAAAACAAACTAATGACATAGAAGGGACTCCGACCTCCGAACGTCATCTAGGATACCTCGAAAGTCCCTGGACTGAAGTCAACTTTCAATCAACTGCTACTATGGTCCAAAAGTTGCTCCGGTAACAAATTAATCACAAAAGGAATACCGCTCAACATGAGATAACAACTAGGGTTCTCTCAATATCCTGAGGATCTCTTAGTATCCCTATGATCTCTTAATATCCTCAATACATATATATATATATATATATATATATATATATGCAATAAAGGAAAGAACATAGAAATTAAACAGTTAAGAGGAAGTGGATTATACTATTGGAGAGTACAGTCTGGATATAAAGCCAGCAATTTAAGCAAGAAATCGTGAATAACAATAATTAATGAGGCAGGAAAATTAACAGTTGCACGGCATCAACCTTCGTGTTTTTGCTCTAACTCTCACCAAAAGCAATCAAATAAAGTGCACGGCATCAACCTTCATGCTTTTCCTCACGTAACTCTCATATCATGATACGGAATAACCCTTCATACAATTACAAGCAAATCAGGCCACAGAATGTTCCTCCATGCATAAATAATCAAAACATTGTACGGAATGACTCTTCGTGCAAATATAATCAAAACATGGCACGGAATGACCCATCGTGCAAATATAATCAAAACATGACACAGAATGACCCTTCGTACATTATCATTCTTCCTCGCCCAACTAGTAATCACAACCTAACGGGGCGAGGGGATAGACAAATAACAAGAAACGTCCCGGCAAGGAAAAATAGAATTAACAAATAAATCCCAGTAAGGGAACAACAAAATTAACTTTCACATCCCGGCAAGGGAGATAATCAACATACTCAAACCATCCCAGCAAGGGATTAATCATATCTCTTTATATTTTCTTCATTTCTTACTCAATAGTCTTTTTATTGTTCGAGTCAACGCTCCAAAGAATTTATAATTCATAATTTATCCTCATACTCTTCACATTACATAGAATTCATCAATTAACATGGAAGAGTCATAACAGTATCAGAATAAGCACAAACAAGGACCCACGGTCATGCTAGACACCGGTGTATAGATACTCGTCACCATGCCTATACAGCATACACAACATTTAGCAATTAGCAAACAACACTCTAATACTATTCCCTCAAGCCAAAGTTAGATCAAATACTTACCTTAAATGCTCCAAATTCATCTCAAGCCTCTAGTATGGATTTACCCCTCAAATTCGGCTCCAACTCAGTCAAATCTATGAAATAATGACTTTATAATATTAATAATAGCTAAACATACTAAACCCAATGCCTAAATATGAATTTCTAAGCTTTGTTTCCAAAAATTCCAAAATCGACCCCGGGCCCGCTTGGTCAAAACCCGAGGTTCAAATCAATTCCATGTCACACATTCCACCACGAGCCCGGATATACAAATTATTTTCAAATTCGACCCCAAAACGAGATCTATATCAAAGAAAATTGAAATCCTAACTCTACCATTTTCCCCCAATTCTTACCATGTTTCATCAAACTTCATAAACTTTAAATTTTAGATATTTAAGTCCAAAACAAGTCAAGTCCGATTTCGACCAAATTTCACAGAAAGATCTTAAACCATATATAAGACTTGTATCGGGAATCTAAACCATAATACGAGCCTGATACAATAGTATTTTAATCAAATCTCATTTCTAGTTTCTTTAATAATTTCAGAAAAACATTTCACATTAAAATTCTTTTCTCGGGCTCTAGACCTCGTATTTTGACTCCGGGCATATGCGCGAGTCCCATATTTTTCTACGGATCATTCGGGACCGTCAAATCATAGGTTCGGGTCCGTTTATAAAAAATATTGACCAAAGTCAACTTTAATCATTTTAAAGCCACATTTTATTTTTGTTGCTGGATTTAATATATAATCTTTCCAGCTATGCGTTCGGACTATGCACCCAAATCGAGAAAAGTAAAAAATGAGGTTTTCAAGGCCTCGAAAGTGCGGAATGAAAGAGAAAATAGGTGATGACCCCTTTGGATCGTCACATTCTCCACCTTTAAAACAATCGTTCATCCTCAAACTGATAGAGAAAGAAGTACCTCAGTCGGGAAATAGATGAGGATAACGGCTTTGCAATCAGACTCGGACTCCCAGGTTGATGCCTTAGGAGGCTGACCTCTCTACTGTACACGCACTGAAAGAAAACTCTTCGACCCCAACTATCGAACCTATCGGTCTGGAATAGCTACTGATTGTTCCTCGTAAAACAGATCCTTGTCCAATTGAAAAGTGTTGAAATCTAACATGTGGGATGGATCGATGTGGTACCTCCAAAGAATGGACACATAAAACATTGGATGCAAGGCTGACAAGCTGGGCGGCAAGGCAAGTCTGTAAGCCGCCTCTCCCACACGATCGAGAATCTCAAATTGGCTAATGAACCTAGGGCTAAGCTTTCCCTTCTTTCCGAATCTCATCACGCCCTTCATAGGCAACACTCGAAGCAAGACCCACTCACCAAGCATGAAAGCTACATCTCGAACCATACGATCCGCATAACTCTTTTGTCACGACTGAGCCGAACGAAGCTTGTCCTGAATGATCTTGACCTTATCCAAGTCCTCCTGAACTAAATCTATACCCAATAAATGAGCCTCTCCTGGATCAAATCATCTGAATAGAGGGCGACATCGCCTACCATACAACGCCTCATATGGAGTCATCTGAATGTTGGACTGTAGTTGTTGTTGTAGGCGAACTCTGCTAAAGGAAAATACTGGTCCCACAAGCTTCCAAAATCAATGACACAGCCTCGGTGCATATCCTCCAATATCTTAATAATTCACTCGGACTAGCCGTCCGTCTGAGGATAGAACGATGTGCTCAACTGAACCTGGGTACCCAACTCTTGCTGAACTACTCTCTAGAAGCGCAAGGTATACTGCGTATCCTAGTTCGAAATGATAGATACATGCACCCTATGAAGGCGAACAATCTATCGGATGTAGATCTCAGCTAACCTTTTTGATGAATAAGTGGCTGCAACTGGAATAAAATACACTAACTTGGTCAGCCTATCAATAATTACCTAAATAGCATCAAACTTCTTCCGAGTCATCGGAAGTCCAGTAACGAAATCCATGGTAATATTCTCCCACTTCCACTCGGGAAGCTCAATCCTCTGAAACAAACCACCAGGCCTCTGATGCTCAGGCTTAACCATCTGAAAATTCAAACACCAAGCCACATATGCAACAATATTTTTCTTCATCCTATGCCACCAATAATGTTGCCTCAAGTCCTGATACATCTTCGCGGTGCTTGGGAGAATAGAATACCGAGAACTATGGGCCTCCACTAAGATCAACTCTCGAATACCATCGACATTGGGCACATAAACGCGCCCCTGCAACCTCAAAACACCATCATCATCTAAGGTCACCTTCGTGGAACCTCCATGCTACACCGTGTCTCTTAGAACACTCAAGTGAGGAGCGTCAAACTGCCGATCGCGGATACACTCTAATAGAGAAGAACGAGCGACTATGAAAGCTAATACTCTGCTAGGCTTCGAAATGTCCAACCTCACAAATCGATTGGCCAAGGCCTAAACATCCAAAACAAGTGGTCTCTGGCTGACCGGAACATAAGCAAGACTACCTATACTGGCGGACTTCCTACTTAATGCATCCGCCACCACGTTGACTCTCCCTGAGTGATATGAAATAGTAACATCATAATCCTTCAATAGCTCCAACCACCTCATTTGCCTCAAGTTCAACTCCTTCTAAACAAGTACTGCTGACTCTTGTGATCAGTGTACACCTCACACATCATACCATATAGATAATGCCTCCAAATCTTCAAAGCATGAACAATGGGTGGAAACTCTAAATTATGGACCGGATAATTCTTTTCGTAGATTTTCAATTACCTCAAAGAATAAGCAATGACACTGCCATCCTACATCAATATCGCACCAAGCCCAATACGGGAAGCATCACAATAAACTGTATAAGGCCTTGAACCTGTGGGTAAAACCAATATCGGTGTCGTAGTCAGAGCTGTCTTGAGCTTCTAAAAGCTCTCCTCACACTCATCTGACCATCTGAATTGGGCACCCTACTGGGTCAATCTGGTCATCGGGACTGCTATGAATGAAAATCCCTCCACAAATCGATGGTAATAACCTGCTAACCCCAAGAAACTCCGAATCTCAATAGCTGATGCCGGTTGAGGCTAGTTCTTGACTACCTCAATCTTTATCGGGTCCACCTAAATACCCTCTACTGATACGATATCAACCAGAAATACAACCAAACTCAACTAACTCACACTTCAAGAACTTAGCACATAACTGACTATCCTTCAGAGTCTGAAGAACCACTCTGAGGTGCTGCTCGTGCTCCTCCTGGCTGCGGGAGTACACCAGAATATCGTCAATAAAGACTATCACGAATAGGTCCAAGTAAGGTCTGAACACTCAGTTCATGAACTCCATAAATGTTGCTTGGGCATTGGTCAATCCAAATGACATGACCAAAAACTCATAATGCCCATATCAAGTGCAGAATGCTGTCTTAGGGACATCAGACGCCCTAATCCTCAACCGATGGTAGCCAGATCTCAAGTCTATCTTTGAAAACACCTTTGCACCCTAAAGCTGGTCAAACAAATCATCCATCCTTGGTAGTGGATACTTGTTCTTATCATCACTTTGTTCAATTGCCGGTAATCAATGTACATCCTCATCGATCCATCTTTTTTCTTCACAAATAACACCGGCTCACCCTAAAGAGAAACACTAGGCTTGATAAAACCCTTCTCTAGCAAATCTTGCAACTTGTCCTTTAACTCCTTCAACTCTGGCGGGGCCATGCGATACGGCGGAATAGAGATGGGTTGAGTACCTAGAGCCAGATCAATACAGAAATCAATATCCCTATTGGGCGGCATACTCAGCAGGTCTAAAGGGAAAACCTTGGGGAACTCTCGAACAATACATAATCAATAGAAAGGGCCTCTATGCTGGAATCACGAACATACGCCAGATAGTCTAAACACCCCTTCTCGACCATACGTTGAGCCTTCACATAACAAATAACACTGCGGGTGGCATGACCTAGTTCCCTCTCCGCTCCAAATGGGGAAAATCTAGCAAATCCAAGATCACGGTCTTAGTGTGACAATCAAAGATAGCATGATATGGGGACAACCAATTCATCCCTAATATAACATCAAAATATACCATGTCTAAGAGCAATAAATCAACACGGGTCTCAAGACCCTCAAACACTACCACACAGGAACGATGAACTTGGTCTCCATTATAGAATCACCTACCGGTGTAGACACATAAATAGGAATACCCAAAGCATCACTAGGCATAGCCAGGTAGGGTATAAAATAGGACGACACATATGAATACGTAGACCCAGGGTCAAATAACACTAAAACATCCCTATCACATACCAGAATAATACCTGTAATAACAGCATCTGGAAACTCAGCCTCTGGCTTGGCTAGCCAAGCATAACACCGGGGTTGGGCCCCACCTCTCTAAACCATGTCTCTAGGACGATCGGCTATTGGCTTACCCCTACCTCTGTCGGTCCAAGCTTCACCTCTACGGTCTCTATCTCAGTCTCTATGATCCGGATAGTGACAAGTTGGTATTAGAGCTAGGCAAGCCAAGCATTTAGACATTTTCCGATAACAACCCAAAACCTAACAATGACCCTGCTGTTGAGAGCTACCCGAACAAGCCCTCGGCTGCTGAGACTACTGGCCCTGTCGATCTGAATATCCTCCCCGGAAACTCTAAAGAGGAGGTGCACGGATGGGCTGCTGATCAGAAAAATGTTGCTGAGAACCACCACCGCCTGGAGTACCATGAGAGACCTGGAGTGCTGACTGAAAGGACCTCGGTGAATGGCCTCTACCATAAAAACCCTACCTCCATATGAGGTACCACTAAACCTACCAAAATAATGAGGCCTTTTATCCTACATATGAACACCTCCCGATGCAAGATCCATCTCAACTCTGCGGGCCACTTTGGCTGCCTCCTGAAAAGAAATCTCACTATCGGCTCCTATAGCCATCTAGAGAAGGATCGGCTGAATCAATCCATCAATAAACCTCTGCGCCCTGTATCACTGTGTGGGGAGTATAACAATAGCATGGCATGCCAAATAAATGAACTGAGTCTCATAATGTGCGACTATCATAGAGCCCTACTAGAGGCGCTCGAACTGCCTGTGAAGTGCCTCTCGCTGAGTAATTGGGAGAAACTTCTCCAAAAACAACTTTGCAAACTGATTCCAAGTCAATGATGGCGACCCTGTTCGTCTGGATAAACAATAGCCCCTCCACCAAGTCTTGGCAGATCCTACAAGTCATAAGTGGCAAAGTCGACCCAATTAGTTCTCCACTATACCCATGGTCCTAAGGATCTCATGACAGCTGAATAAGAAATCCTGGGATTCTCTGATGATGCACCGCTGAATGTGGTGGTGAAGAGCTTAGAGAACCCAGCAAGTCTCCACAAAGGATCTAAAGACATAGCTGCTCCATCGCCGGCCTGGGCTGCAATACCTGGCTGAGCTGCCACAGCTGGCTGAACTACTAGGACACGAGTCTGGGGAGCCACCTACTCCGAAGTACGTGTTGTAGGGATATGGACCCCTCCTTCAGCCTGTGAAGTGGTTGGGGCTACTAGAAGCAAACCCGCTCTAGTGACGCTCTCCATAAAGCCTACTAGTCTGACCAAGGCATCCTAAAGGTCTCAGGTGACCATGAATCCTCCCGGGACCTAATCTAGGCCCACCGGAGCTACTGAGGCTGTAACCTCCACATCATAATCAATATGAGGCTCCACCTCTGAGACTGCTGTTTGGGGCTATCCTCTGCCCTTACCCCGGCCAGCGGCACGGTCTCGGCCTCGCCCTTTGCCCTTCTTAGGAGCCGCTGTTGGAGGCTCGGGCTGCTGTGCGGAAGAGGAAAGACCTATCAAATATGAAAAATTACAACATTAAAGACTGTATCAGACACTAGATATACAGCCAAATATAAACGAGTTGCACCTCAACGCACTGCACTAGCCACAAGAAATAGGCCAATAATAATAAAACAACCCAATATAATCCCACTAGTGGGGTCTAGAGAGGGTAGTGTGTACGCAAACCCTACCCTACCCTAATATCACGATCCCGATTTTCCACCATCGGGAGTCGTGATGGCGCCTACTATCGGAGCTAGGCAAGCCAGACCTTTTAAACATTTCCTGATTTCACCTCAACAAGAACAATATAAATATAATGAGTCATTTGAATTAAAGCGGAAGTCTTTAAAGCATAGATAACTGGAAGAAAAAAAAACAAAGTGCGGAAGTTTAACATTTCTCTACCCAAGCTAACTCACAAACTACTAAAGAGTGCTAAAACAAGTTTGAATAAAAGAACACCAATGTTTGTCTCGGTACAAAGAAAACAACCTAATGACATAGAAGGGACTCCGTCCTGCGAACGTAAGCTAGGATACCCCGAAAGTCCCTAGACTGAAGTCATCTCCCAATCAACTATTGTTGTGGTCCAAAAGATGCTCTGGTACCATGATCTGTGCAAAAGAGCACAAAAGTGTAGCATCAGCACAACCGAACCCATGTGCTGGTAAGTGCCTGGCCTAACCCCGGCGAAGTAATGACGAGGCTAGACAGGACTACCAAATCAACATATATTGGTTAAATATATATATATATATATATATATATATATATATATATATATATATATATATATATATATATTATAGCATAATTAAATGACTAAGGGAAAACCAAAACAAAAAAAATAGAAAATGTAGTACTCATTAGGATTGGACTATTAATGTAAGGCCCCGTAAAATTTTTGTGCATAAAACCTAGTAGATGTGGTGTCATGGTCCGAATGATGTGTTAGGAATGCGTAGAATTCTTCGCGGCGAGCTTGCGAGCCGCGGTTCGGACCCTTGGTAGTGATTTAAGTTTCAAAAATGTAGAGAAATAATTTTTCCGAAAAAGTGTCAAATATGCGGTCAAGAATGCGACCGCAAACCTGACATGCGGACCGCATTCTGACCGCAAATCGTTCCAGAGAGTTGCCCAAAATCGTGTCAAAAGTGCGGTCGATATGCGATCGCATGTCAAATCTGCGGTGCACTTTTGCGACCGCAGAATCAACATGCGGTCCGCATATTGGCCGCATTCCTTAACAGAACCTGCGTAATTTTTTGAGCCATTCTGCGGTCACTATGCGGACCGCATGTTGATTCTGCGGTCGCATAGTGCACCGCATATTCGACCCCGGCCCAGATTTTGTAACATTTTGACCCGATCTCTTCTTTAATATAACACCTTTCTTCTTCATTTTTATCATATCACCTCACCAAAATTAGAGAGAGAAGAGAGGGTTTTTAGAGAGAGAAATCTTTCATCTTCAAGGATTGTTTCAACTACTTAATTCCAAGGATTCTAGGGCAAAGATTCAACATCCCCAATCTTTTCAAGGTAAAAACCCTAGCTATTTTCTTTAACTTTCAGTTTTAATTGTGTAAAGAGAGGTTTGCATATAATAGCTTTTGGAAAATGGAATTTTATACTCATGCATGATTATTGATCTTGATTTCTAGTAAAACAAAAGAAGTAAGTAGAAGTAAGAGTCTTCAAGAACAAGGTTGGCAAGAATAGGACATCTTGGGTAAGCATAAAGTAGAAAGTTAACGGGAGAAAACTCACCACCAGGTATGTATGGCTAATTTTGATTCTTGTGAAATCGCCCTTATGTGTAAAATTGTTTGGCATGTGTTGATTTGAGAAATTGTATGTGATTATTTGATGTTGTTGTTGGATATTCAAAGTTGTTGTTGAACTATGAGTGTTGTGGTATGAAATATGAACCGAAAGGTAAATGAGAGTTGAATTGGGTAAAGAATTTGTGAATAATGATTATGATGGCCTATATGGCACCTTGTGGAAAAGAAAATGAAACACTTGAGAATTGGTTTATTGTGAAAAGAGATGAAACACTCGAATTATGGAAAATTGTTGAATATACATGTGTGAATATTCTTGAATGTGGAAACATTGTAACTTGGTTGTGATATTGGCTTGAGAAGTAATTGAGAACATGAAACAATGTGCAAGTTGCTTATTTGGACTTGTTGAAATTGTGTGTAGTACCTTATCTGCTGTTTGAAATTGTTGTGTTTTCAACTGTAAGGCGGGGTCGTGTTGCGCGCCGCAACGTGGTGAAATAAGGTTTGGGTTGGGGTGATAAGGGTGGCCGAGGTAATAAGGGTGGTCAGGGGCAATAAGGATGGAAAGCGATCGAAATCGCTATTGAAAATTGATACAAAAATCAATAATGTGAAATTGCGAAAGGAGACAACAGGAGAGTTTGCAACCTGTGGGGCACTGATTGCCCCTTTGTTTGACTACTTGTGCTTTACGTGATTGAATGGTTATTGTTAAATTGGATGATCGTAGAAAGTGCTTTGTGTTGAGAATTATTTGAAATGAGTAAAAGGTTGGGAACATGGTTAGTTAGCTTAAATTGACTTCTTGATGTAATCTATTGGCCGTCTTAACACGGTGATTCTTGTTTAATGGCTTGAGTTTACTTGGGACAAAGTTTGTCCATACATACCAGTACAATTCAAGTGTACCGACGTCCCTTTTGCCGGGGACGCTACATTCGTATTATGATTGTAGGTGAATCAGTAGCAGGTACTTCAGCTCATCGGCAGTAGCATCCTTCATCTTCCACTGCCCGTTTTGGTGAGCCCCTTTCTTCCTCGGGGCCCTATGTGGTTCATGCCACTCTTGTTTAGACTTTATTTTGATTTTGTAAGGTATAGCCGGAGCCTTGTTACCGGCAAGTATTGTATTTCCCTTTTTGTATCCTAGAGGCTCCGTAGACATGTAAACCGTGGGATTGTGGCCTATGTATATGTATGGGGCGTTGTAAATATAAATTATGAACTTGTTAGTAAATAAATCACATGGTTATGTTTATGCATTGTGAAATCAGTCATTGTTGGTAAGATATTTTGGTTAATGAGTAACAATCAACACAGGGGTAACGCGTGGGAATGGAAGGCACCCAGGTCCGCTTGACTGGGGCAACCCGGTCAGGCGCCGGTCATGTCCCTCGATTTGGGGCGTGACAAACTTGGTATCAGAGCATATGGTTTTTAAAGTGTCCTAGGATGTCTCGGAGCCGTGTCTAGTAGTGCCCTTCTTATAGGTGTGTTGTCGACCACATCATATAAGTAGGGGGCTGCACGGACATTTAGGAATATTACCCTTCTTCATCACTCCAAATCGTGCGATAAAGCTTGACTATAAGATTGTTTTGTAACCCGTGCGTTGAGATTCAAGGTAAGTTTAAATGCTCTTTCGTCTATTTTATGTAGTGTTGTCATATGTCATGACCAATGGGAAAAGACATGGGTGTTATGGAGATTGCATATGTATCTTGTTGAATAAACTGTATGAATATATATGGTATAAGTACATAGTACTACAAGTATACTTTATTTGGGGAAAGGATTAGAAGTGATTACCCGCACGAAGAGGCATTGATTTGATGATTGATATGTAAGCTTAAATAGCAAGCATGGTTAGTGCAAGAAGTATATAATTGATCGTAAGGTGTGAAAGAATATTGGTTATATAAGCATGTGATATATGAGAGAAAGACTAGGAGATTAATGGTGAGAGTGTAAGTGTCTCACATGAGGTAAAAAGTTACGAAATGAGACTCAATTGGACCCTAGGTGAGAAGACCCTTGTCTTACGAACGTTATAAGGACCCAGAAATGTACGAAGTTGCGTTACACTCATAAAGGATATGCGTGGGGACTTGGAATCCCATACCTACGTGGCTGAATAGGAGAAGGGAACTTATGAGATCAATACTATGGTGACTTAAATTTTCCTAATGGTCGAGTATATATATAAGAGGTATAGATATATGAGGTATATGTTCCTAAGGTTTCTACACTCAAGACTTGTGTCAAGATCCAGGATATTTTCCCCATGTGGGAGAGGGAGGACCATCGTGAGGCTACTTAAATACAATAAAACAAGAGCGAGACCATGTAGCTATGATATTTGAATATTTTGGTGAAGACATGTGTGGTCTAGAAAAGAGATTAAGGAATGTAAATTCTTCACGCATGGCAATGTGACTGATAGGGTCAACGATTCTAGAAAATAAGAGTATGTTTGTAAAGAGACTTTTACTTGTCATAAGGTCGGGAGAAATGGGACCCAAGGAGGTACCATATGTCAAATGTGAAAGATTGTGAGTTCCTAGAATGGGCTAATCATAGATTTATGATTTAAACAAAGTTTCGGGATACTAAGAAAGCCAGAACGAGTGAGAGAAATGAATGTGTTGCCACAACAACCCAAGATGGTAATTGGGGCTTGATAGAGAGCCTCTAAAGAGCCTTACAAATAGATAAGTGTTAAGTGATGTTCAGACAAACACTCCTTGCTACATATGTCCCAATAAGAGTTAAGAGGTGAGCCGGATGGAATGCCTAAGGTAAGAGACCACGTAATATATGGAAGAGTGCGTGGCTATTCACTAACTAAGAAGAATGAGGTGAGAAGAAATAGGGAGAAAACCTTTAAATTGAGATGGTCATGGTTATTTAAAATAATTTTTGCATCAGAATGGTGGACTCACTTAGGGCACAAGTGTTAATAAAAGTTATAAGGGATTAACCGCAATGCAACCGACTTGGATGACACTGAATATCAACTAAAGAGGTCTAGAGATAGTTCATGTCTACACACAATGGGAAGCGAGGTTATCGTTGGTGAGGTTGTGGTACTGTAAAATGATTAAACAAGACATAATGATTTTTCAAATTCACAAGAGACAGACAAATGTGTGGAACATTAAAGCTATTAATTATGCACTATCCGCAAAAAAAGATGGGAATGAAAGGTTCGGAATGGATTGAAAGAGGATGAAAACTCGTGACATACTAGACGTGTTTGGCATGATAACTCTTAAGCGGCAATATCAGGGAACTTTATTGGTAACTATAACATGGGGAATAAGGCGAGTTACTCATCCGAGATAGAATCAAGTGGACTAAGCCTTACACTTAAGAGTGAAACCAAAAGTTGTTGTTGAAGTATTGAGGAGGATTTAAAGTTTCAGAGAATACCCTTCTCGGGATAGTGACCCTTCGTAAGTCATATGCATATAAAGGTTGTTGATATACGTTTTGAGAGGTGTTTAACCGTAATGAGGGATGGTAGGAAATTTCACAGGGGAAGTAGTGCAGTTTCTTAAAGTCTATAATGCACATATGGGGAGAAGAGGTTGGTTAAGAAAAGTTAGAGCACAATGCTACTTTACATTCGATACAATGCCGTGCAAGTTAGTGTTATTCGGGGTATATGTGCAAAGTTAGCCAGTGCTATTCATTTGAGACAGGAGGTCATATGAGAAAACTCATTCAGCAATGCCTTGGGTTAAGAATTATGAAGAGTTAGTAGCAATTGTTCACATGGGGTCGTAACCACATCAAGGAAATTATAGTGGAACTCAATTCGTGGAAGGTCTTATGTATGAGGAATATAGTAAGGATGTTCCGCTATCGATGTAAAGTATTAAGGTGAAAGTTATGCCTCCAAGGTTGGTTAGGGTGTGTGTTGATGCAACACGGAAAGGTTATAGAGTATGCTTTGAGATAACTCAAAAATCACGAGAAGAATTACCCGACACATGATTTGGAGCTTGCGACAGTTGTGTCTGCTTTGAAATATGGCGGTATTATCTTTATGGAGTTCATGTAGATGTGTTTTCAGACCACAAGAGCCTCCAGTATTTGTTCAAGCAGAAGGAGCTAAATCTGAGACAACGGCGGTGGTTAGAATTGCTCAAGGACTATGATATGAACATATTGTACCATCCAGGGAAGGCAAATGTGGTAGCCGATGCTCTTAGTCGGAGATCCATGGGTAGTTTGGCTCATTTGGGTATGTATCGGAGACCCCAGTCTCGAGAGGTTTACCAATTAGCCAGTTTGGGGGTTCGTATCTCTGCGTCAGACGAGGGGAATGTTTTGGTGCATAATGGAGCAGAATCATCATTGGTCGCGGAAATCAAGGAAAAACAGTTCATGGATCCAGCATTAGTTCGGGTAAAGGAAGCAGTTCTGAATGACAAGACCTCAACATTTGTACACAGCAGCAAAGATGGTGTAATGCGGTGTCAAGGCAGACTATGTGTTCCGGACGTGAACGAACTTCAGGAAAAGGTAATGGCAGAGGCACATATTTCCATATATTTTGTACAACTAGGTTCCACGAAAATGTATCATGACCTTAAGGAGATTTATTGGTGGAACGGTATGAAAAGGGATATAGCAAGCTTTGTAGCTAAATGTCCGAACTGTCAACAAGTGAAGGCCGAGCATCAACGGCCTGGAGGATTAACTCAGCTTATAGAAATACCAAGGTGGAAATGGGAGATGATCAATATGGATTTCGTGGTATGGTTACCTCGCACTCAGCGAAAGTTCGACTCAATATGGGTGATAGTGGATCGACTCACCAAATCAGCTCACTTCCTGCCTGTCAAGTCCACTGATACTGCAGAGCAATATGCAAGATTGAACATCAAGGAGATAGTAAAACTTCATGGCACTCCACTTTCTATTATCTCGGATCGTGGGGCTCAGTTCACAGCTAACTTTTGGAAGAAGTTTCAGCAAGGTTTGGGAACTCAGGTGAATCTCAGCACAGCTTTCCATCCACAGTCCGATGGACAGGCCGAGCGGACCATTCAGACGCTTGAAGATATGTTGCGGGCTTGTGTCTTAGATTTTAAAGGTAATTGGGATGAACACTTGCCACCGATAGAATTTGCTTACAATAACAGCTATCATGCTAGCATTCAAATGGCCCCGTTTGAGGCATTATACGGGAGAAGATGTAGATCGCCAATTGGGTGGTTTGAGGCAGGTGAAGCGGAATTGCTAGGGCCAGATATGGTGTACGAAGCTATGGGAAAGGTCAAGGTTATTCAGGAGAGAATGAAAACAGCACAGAGTCGTCAAAAGTCCTATGCAGACGTTCATCGAAGGGATTTGGAGTTTCAAGTCGATGATTGGGTGTTCTTGAGGGTATCTCCTATTAAGGGAGTCATGCGATTCGGAAAGAAAGGGAAATTGAGTCCTAGGTATGTCGGGCCATATCGGATCGTTCAAAGGATTGGTCAAGTTGCTTATAGGCTAGAATTGCCTCTTGAGATGTCATCGGTGCACTCGGTATTCCATGTGTCCATGTTGAAGAAAGTGATTGGAAATCCATCCGCAATCATGTCAGTCGAGGCTATTGAGGTTAATGAAGATTTGTCATATGAAGAAGTTCCAGTTTCCATTCTTGATAGGCAAGTCCGTAAGTTAAGAAATAAGGAAGTTGCCTCTGTTAAAGTATTCTGGCGAAGTCAACAAGTTGAGGAGGCCACATGGGAAGCAGAGAAAGAGATGAAGGAAAAGTACCCCCATTTGTTTGATCAAGCTTAGAAGAAATTAGGCGATCCTTCTACTTCTAGTAACTGCGTCATCTTGTCCAAGTTGTTTCCCTCTTAGTGTTAGTAAAAGCCTCCTCCATTTTGTAAAGAGTTATGTGTTAAGTAAGCGACTAATAGTAAGTGTAGATTGGTAGTGGTTTGTTTGTGTGTACATGTTGTGTTAAAATGGTTGAATAAGGAAAGGACTCATTGAAGTGACTAGTCATGTGCAATAGTAACAATGTGATAAAATGTGTGCATTTGTTGAGGCAAGAAAGTATATACAAGTTGTGAAAAGTGTTGTATTTGTGTATTGTTGTTTGGTAATGTGTTTCGGGGGCCCTCTGACAGGTGGATATGTCCATAATACAAAGGAAACTCCGGCGAAATTTTTCTAAAATATAAGAGTTAGTCAAAATTTTGATGGTTGCATATCATGTCTTTCAAAACCAACTCATTTATTTCAAAATCCTCATTCGAGGACGAATGATCTTAAGGGGGGAGGATGTAAGGCCCCGTAAAATTTTTGTGCATAAAACCTAGTAGATGTGGTGTCATGGTCCGAATGATGTGTTAGGAATGCGTAGAATTCTTCGCGGCGAGCTTGCGAGCCGCGGTTCGGACCCTGGTAGTGATTTAAGTTTCAAAAATGTAGAGAAATAATTTTTCCGAAAAAGTGTCAAATATGCGGTCAAGAATGCGACCGCAGAATCAACATGCGGACCGCATTCTGACCGCAAATCGTTCCAGAGAGTTGCCCAAAATCGTGTCAAAAGTGCGGTCGATATGCGATCGCATGTCAAATCTGCGGTGCACTTTTGCGACCGCAGAATCAACATGCGGTCCGCATAGTGACCGCATTCCTTAACAGAACCTGCATAACTTTGAGGCCATTTTGCGGTCACTTTGCGGACCGCATGTGGGTTCTGCGGTCGCATAGTGACCGCATATTCGACCCCGGCCCAGATTTTGTAACATTTTGACCCGATCTCTTCTTTAATATAACACCTTTCTTCTTCATTTTTATCATATCACCTCACCAAAATTAGAGAGAGAAGAGAGGGTTTTTAGAGAGAGAAATCTTTCATCTTCAAGGATTGTTTCAACTACTTAATTCCAAAGGATTCTAGGGCAAAGATTCAACATCCCCAATCTTTTCAAGGTAAAAACCCTAGCTATTTTCTTTAACTTTCAGTTTTAATTGTGTAAAGAGAGGTTTGCATATAATAGCTTTTGGAAAATGGAATTTTATACTCATGCATGATTATTGATCTTGATTTCTAGTAAAACAAAAGAAGTAAGTAGAAGTAAGAGTCTTCAAGAACAAGGTTGGCAAGAATAGGACATCTTGGGTAAGCATAAAGTAGAAAGTTAACGGGAGAAAACTCACCACCAGGTATGTATGGCTAATTTTGATTCTTGTGAAATCGCCCTTATGTGTAAAATTGTTTGGCATGTGTTGATTTGAGAAATTGTATGTGATTATTTGATGTTGTTGTTGGATATTCAAAGTTGTTGTTGAACTATGAGTGTTGTGGTATGAAATATGAACCGAAAGGTAAATGAGAGTTGAATTGGGTAAAGAATTTGTGAATAATGATTATGATGGCCTATATGGCACCTTGTGGAAAAGAAAATGAAACACTTGAGAATTGGTTTATTGTGAAAAGAGATGAAACACTCGAATTATGGAAAATTGTTGAATATACATGTGTGAATATTCTTGAATGTGGAAACATTGTAACTTGGTTGTGATATTGGCTTGAGAAGTAATTGAGAACATGAAACAATGTGCAAGTTGCTTATTTGGACTTGTTGAAATTGTGTGTAGTACCTTATCTGCTGTTTGAAATTGTTGTGTTTTCAACTGTAAGGCGGGGTCGTGTTGCGCGCCGCAATGTGGGGAAATATGGTGTGGGTTGGGGTGATAAGGGTGGCCGAGGTAATAAGGGTGGTCAGGGGCAATAGGATGGAAAGCGATCGAAATCGCTATTGAAAATTGATACAAAAATCAATAATGTGAAATTGTGAAAAGAGACAGCAGGAGAGTTTGCAACCTGGGGAGTACTGATTGCTCCTATGTTTGACTACTTGCAATTTATGTTGTTGATTGGTCGTTGTTCCATTTGTGACCTTGAATGTGCTTGTGTTGAGGCTTATCCGAAATGAGTAAAAGGTTGGGAACATGGTTAGTTAGCTTAATTGATTTCTTGATGTAATCTATTGGCTGTCTTAACACGGTGATTCTTGTTTAATGGCTTGAGTTTACTTGGGACAAAGTTTGTCCATACATACCAGTACAATTCAAGTGTACTGACGTCCCTTTTGCCGGGGACGCTACATTCGTATCATGATTGTAGGTGGATCGGTAGCAGGCACTTCAGCTCATCGGCAGTAGTATCCTTCTCCTTCCACTGCCCGTTTTGGTGAGCCCCTTTCTTCCTCGGGGCACAGCGTGGCTCATGCCACTTTTATTTCAGACTTTCTTTTGGATTTTGTAAGGTATAGCCGGGGCCTTGTTACCGGCAAGTATTGTATTTCCTTTTTGTATCCTAGAGGCTCCGTAGACATGTAAACTGTGGGATTGTGGCCTATGTATATGTATTGGGCGTTGTAAATATAAATTATGAACTTGTTAGTAAATAAATCACATGGTTATGTTTATGCATTGTGAAATCAGTCATTGTTGGTAAGATATTTTGGTTAATGAGTAACAATCAACACAGGGGTAACGCGTGGGAATGGAAGGCACCCAGGTCCGCTTGACTGGGGCAACCCGGTCAGGCGCCGGTCATGTCCCTCGATTTGGGGCGTGACAAACTTGGTATCAGAGCATATGGTTTTTAAAGTGTCCTAGGATGTCTCGGAGCCGTGTCTAGTAGTGCCCTTCTTATAGGTGTGTTGTCGACCACATCATATAAGTAGGGGGCTGCACGGACATTTAGGAATATTACCCTTCTTCATCACTCCAAATCGTGCGATAAAGCTTGACTATAAGATTGTTTTGTAACCCGTGCGTTGAGATTCAAGGTAAGTTTAAATGCTCTTTCGTCTATTTTATGTAGTGTTGTCATATGTCATGACCAATGGGAAAAGACATGGGTGTTATGGAGATTGCATATGTATCTTGTTGAATAAACTGTATGAATATATATGGTATAAGTACATAGTACTACAAGTATACTTTATTTGGGGAAAGGATTAGAAGTGATTACCCGCACGAAGAGGCATTGATTTGATGATTGATATGTAAGCTTAAATAGCAAGCATGGTTAGTGCAAGAAGTATATAATTGATCGTAAGGTGTGAAAGAATATTGGTTATATAAGCATGTGATATATGAGAGAAAGACTAGGAGATTAATGGTGAGAGTGTAAGTGTCTCACATGAGGTAAAAAGTTACGAAATGAGACTCAATTGGACCCTAGGTGAGAAGACCCTTGTCTTACGAACGTTATAAGGACCCAGAAATGTACGAAGTTGCGTTACACTCATAAAGGATATGCGTGGGGACTTGGAATCCCATACCTACGTGGCTGAATAGGAGAAGGGAACTTATGAGATCAATACTATGGTGACTTAAATTTTCCTAATGGTCGAGTATATATATAAGAGGTATAGATATATGAGGTATATGTTCCTAAGGTTTCTACACTCAAGACTTGTGTCAAGATCCAGGATATTTTCCCCATGTGGGAGAGGGAGGACCATCGTGAGGCTACTTAAATACAATAAAACAAGAGCGAGACCATGTAGCTATGATATTTGAATATTTTGGTGAAGACATGTGTGGTCTAGAAAAGAGATTAAGGAATGTAAATTCTTCACGCATGGCAATGTGACTGATAGGGTCAACGATTCTAGAAAATAAGAGTATGTTTGTAAAGAGACTTTTACTTGTCATAAGGTCGGGAGAAATGGGACCCAAGGAGGTACCATATGTCAAATGTGAAAGATTGTGAGTTCCTAGAATGGGCTAATCATAGATTTATGATTTAAACAAAGTTTCGGGATACTAAGAAAGCCATAACGAGTGAGAGAAATGAATGTGTTGCCACAACAACCCAAGATGGTAATTGGGGCTTGATAGAGAGCCTCTAAAGAGCCTTACAAATAGATAAGTGTTAAGTGATGTTCAGACGAACACTCCTTGCTACATATGTCCCAATAAGAGTTAAGAGGTGAGCCGGATGGAATGCCTAAGGTAAGAGACCACGTAATATATGGAAGAGTGCGTGGCTATTCACTAACTAAGAAGAATGAGGTGAGAAGAAATAGGGAGAAAACCTTTAAATTGAGATGGTCATGGTTATTTAAAATAATTTTTGCATCGGAATGGTGGACTCACTTAGGGCACAAGTGTTAATAAAAGTTATAAGGGATTAACCGCGATGCAACCGACTTGGATGACACTGAATATCAACTAAAGAGGTCTAGAGATAGTTCATGTCTACACACAATGGGAAGCGAGGTTATCGTTGGTGAGGTTGTGGTACTGTAAAATAATTAAACAAGACATAATGATTTTTCAAATTCACAGGAGACAGACAAATGTGTGGAACATTAAAGCTATTAATTATGCACTATCCGCAAAAAAAGATGGGAATGAAAGGTTCGGAATGGATTGAAAGAGGATGAAAACTCGTGACGGACTAGACGTGTTTGGCATGATAACTCTTAAGCGGCAATATCAGGGAACTTTATTGGTAACTATAACATGGGGAATAAGGCGAGTTACTCATCCGAGATAGAATCAAGTGGACTAAGCCTTACACTTAAGAGTGAAACCAAAAGTTGTTGTTGAAGTATTGAGGAGGATTTAAAGTTTCAGAGAATACCCTTCTCGGGATAGTGACCCTTCGTAAGTCATATGCATATAAAGGTTGTTGATATACGTTTTGAGAGGTGTTTAACCGTAATGAGGGATGGTAGGAAATTTCACAGGGGAAGTAGTGCAGTTTCTTAAAGTCTATAATGCACATATGGGGAGAAGAGGTTGGTTAAGAAAAGTTAGAGCACAATGCTACTTTACATTCGATACAATGCCGTGCAAGTTAGTGTTATTCGGGGTATATGTGCAAAGTTAGCCAGTGCTATTCATTTGAGACAGGAGGTCATATGAGAAAACTCATTCAACAATGCCTTGGGTTAAGAATTATGAAGAGTTAGTAGCAATTGTTCACATGGGGTCGTAACCACATCAAGGAAATTATAGTGGAACTCAATTCGTGGAAGGTCTTATGTATGAGGAATATAGTAAGGATGTTCCGCTATCGATGTAAAGTATTAAGGTGAAAGTTATGCCTCCAAGGTTGGTTAGGGTGTGTGTTGATGCAGCACGGAAAGGTTATAGAGTATGCTTTGAGATAACTCAAAAATCACGAGAAGAATTACCCGACACATGATTTGGAGCTTGCGACGGTTGTGTCTGCTTTGAAATATGGCGGTATTATCTTTATGGAGTTCATGTAGATGTGTTTTCAGACCACAAGAGCCTCCAGTATTTGTTTAAGCAGAAAGAGCTAAATCCGAGACAACGGCGGTGGTTAGAATTGCTCAAGGACTATGATTTGAACATATTGTACCATCCAGGGAAGGCAAATGTGGTAGCCGATGCTCTTAGTCGGAGATCCATGGGTAGTTTGGCTCATTTGGGTATGTATCGGAGACCCCAGTCTCGAGAGGTTTACCAATTAGCCAGTTTGGGGGTTCGTATCTCTGCGTCAGACGAGGGGAATGTTTTGGTGCATAATGGAGCAGAATCATCATTGGTCGCGGAAATCAAGGAAAAAACAGTTCATGGATCCAGCATTAGTTCGGGTAAAGGAAGCAGTTCTGAATGACAAGACCTCAACATTTGTACACAACAGCAAAGGTGGTGTAATGCGGTGTCAAGGCAGATTATGTGTTCCGGACGTGAACGAACTTCGAGAAAAGGTAATGGCAGAGGCACATATTTCCAGATATTTTGTACAACTAGGTTCCACGAAAATGTATCATGACCTTAAGGAGATTTATTGGTGGAACGGTATGAAAAGGGATATAGCAAGCTTTGTAGCTAAATGTCCGAACTGTCAACAAGTGAAGGCCGAGCATCAACGGCCCGGTGGATTAACTCAGATTATAGAAATACCAAGGTGGAAATGGGAGATGATCAATATGGATTTCGTGGTAGGGTTACCTCGCACTCAGCGTAAGTTTGACTCAATATGGGTGATAGTGGATCGACTCACCAAATCAGCTCACTTCCTGCCTGTCAAGTCCACTGATACTGCAGAGCAATATGCAAGATTGAACATCAAGGAGATAGTAAAACTTCATGGCACCCCACTTTCTATTATCTCGGATCGTGGGGCTCAGTTCACAGCTAACTTTTGGAAGAAGTTTCAGCAAGGTTTGGGAACTCAGGTGAATCTCAGCACAGCTTTCCATCCACAGACCGATGGACAGGCCGAGCGGACCATTCAGACGCTCGAAGATATGTTGCGGGCTTGTGTCTTAGATTTTAAAGGTAATTGGGATGAACACTTGCCACTGATAGAATTTGCTTACAATAACAGCTATCATGCTAGCATTCAAATGGCCCCGTTTGAGGCATTATACGGGAGAAGATGTAGATCGCCAATTGGGTGGTTTGAGGCAGGTGAAGCGGAATTGCTAGGGCCAGATATGGTGTACGAAGCTATGGGAAAGGTCAAGGTTATTCAGGAGAGAATGAAAACAGCACAGAGTCGTCAAAAGTCCTATGCAGACGTTCATCGAAGGGATTTGGAGTTTCAAGTCGATGATTGGGTGTTCTTGAGGGTATCTCCTATTAAGGGAGTCATGCGATTCGGAAAGAAAGGGAAATTGAGTCCTAGGTATGTCGGGCCATATCGGATCGTTCAAAGGATTGGTCAAGTTGCTTATAGGCTAGAATTGCCTCTTGAGATGTCATCAGTGCACTCGGTATTCCATGTGTCCATGTTGAAGAAAGTGATTGGAAATCCATCCGCAATCATGTCAGTCGAGGCTATTGAGGTTAATGAAGATTTGTCATATGAAGAAGTTCCAGTTGCCATTCTTGATAGGCAAGTCCGTAAGTTAAGAAATAAGGAGGTTGCCTCTGTTAAAGTATTCTGGCGAAGTCAACAAGTTGAGGAGGCCACATGGGAAGCAGAGAAAGAGATGAAGGAAAAGTACCCCCATTTGTTTGATCAAGCTTAGAAGAAATTAGGCGATCCTTCTACTTCTAGTAACTGTCATCTTGTCCAAGTTGTTTCCCTCTTAGTGTTAGTAAAAGCCTCCTCCATTTTGTAAAGAGTTATGTGTTAAGTAAGCGACTAATAGTAAGTGTAGATTGGTAGTGGTTTGTTTGTGTGTACATGTTGTGTTAAAATGGTTGAATAAGGAAAGGACTCATTGAAGTGACTAGTCATGTGCAATAGTAACAATGTGATAAAATGTGTGCATTTGTTGAGGCAAGAAAGTGTATACCAGTTGTGAAAGGTGTTGTATTTGTGTATTGTTGTTTGGTAATGTGTTTCGGGGGCCCTCTGACAGGTGGATATGTCCATAATACAAAGGAAACTCCGGCGAAATTTTTCTAAAATATAAGAGTTAGTCAAAATTTTGATGGTTGCATATCATGTCTTTCAAAACCAACTCATTTATTTCAAAATCCTCATTCGAGGACGAATGATCTTAAGCGGGGGAGGATGTAAGGCCCCGTAAAATATTTGTGCATAAAACCTAGTAGCTATAGTGTCATGGTCCGAATAATGTGTTAGGAATGCGTAGAATTCTTCGCGGCGAGCTTGCGAGCCGCGGTTCGGACCCTTGGTAGTGATTTAAGTTTCAAAAATGTAGAGAAATAATTTTTCCGAAAAAGTGTCAAATATGCGGTCAAGAATGCGACCGCAGAATCAACATGCGGACCGCATTCTGACCGCAAATCGTTCCAGAGAGTTGCCCAAAATCGTGTCAAAAGTGCGGTCGATATGCGATCGCATGTCAAATCTGCGGTGCACTTTTGCGACCGCAGAATCAACATGCGGTCCGCATAGTGACCGCATTCCTTAACAGAACCTGCATAAACTTTGAGGCCATTTTGCGGTCACTTTGCGGACCGCATGTGGGTTCTGCGGTCGCATAGTGACCGCATATTCGACCCCGGCCCAGATTTTGTAACATTTTGACCCGATCTCTTCTTTAATATAACACCTTTCTTCTTCATTTTTATCATATCACCTCACCAAAATTAGAGAGAGAAGAGAGGGTTTTTAGAGAGAGAAATCTTTCATCTTCAAGGATTGTTTCAACTACTTAATTCCAAGGATTCTAGGGCAAAGATTCAACATCCCCAATCTTTTCAAGGTAAAAACCCTAGCTATTTTCTTTAACTTTCAGTTTTAATTGTGTAAAGAGAGGTTTGCATATAATAGCTTTTGGAAAATGGAATTTTATACTCATGCATGATTATTGATCTTGATTTCTAGTAAAACAAAAGAAGTAAGTAGAAGTAAGAGTCTTCAAGAACAAGGTTGGCAAGAATAGGACATCTTGGGTAAGCATAAAGTAGAAAGTTAACGGGAGAAAACTCACCACCAGGTATGTATGGCTAATTTTGATTCTTGTGAAATCGCCCTTATGTGTAAAATTGTTTGGCATGTGTTGATTTGAGAAATTGTATGTGATTATTTGATGTTGTTGTTGGATATTCAAAGTTGTTGTTGAACTATGAGTGTTGTGGTATGAAATATGAACCGAAAGGTAAATGAGAGTTGAATTGGGTAAAGAATTTGTGAATAATGATTATGATGGCCTATATGGCACCTTGTGGAAAAGAAAATGAAACACTTGAGAATTGGTTTATTGTGAAAAGAGATGAAACACTCGAATTATGGAAAATTGTTGAATATACATGTGTGAATATTCTTGAATGTGGAAACATTGTAACTTGGTTGTGATATTGGCTTGAGAAGTAATTGAGAACATGAAACAATGTGCAAGTTGCTTATTTGGACTTGTTGAAATTGTGTGTAGTACCTTATCTGCTGTTTGAAATTGTTGTGTTTTCACCTGTAAGGCGGGGTCGTGTTGCGCGCCGCAACGTGGTGAAATAAGGTTTGGGTTGGGGTGATAAGGGTGGCCGAGGTAATAAGGGTGGTCAGGGGCAATAAGGATGGAAAGCGATCGAAATCGCTATTGAAAATTGATACATAAATCAATAATGTGAAATTGTGAAAGGAGACAACAGGAGAGTTTGCAACCTGGGGAGTACTGATTGCTCCTATGTTTGACTACTTGCAATTTATGTTGTTGATTGGTCGTTGTTCCATTTGTGACCTTGAATGTGCTTGTGTTGAGGCTTATCCGAAATGAGTAAAAGGTTGGGAACATGGTTAGTTAGCTTAATTGATTTCTTGATGTAATCTATTGGCTGTCTTAACACGGTGATCCTTGTTTAATGGCTTGAGTTTACTTGGGACAAAGTTTGTCCATACATACCAGTACAATTCAAATGTACTGACGTCCCTTTTGCCGGGGGCGCTACATTCGTGTTATGATTGTAGGTGGATCAGTAGCAGGCACTTCAGCTCATCGGCAGTAGTATCCTTCTCCTTCCACTGCCCGTTTTGGTGAGCCCCTTTCTTCCTCGGGGCACAGTGTGGCTCATGCCACTTTTATTTCAGACTTTCTTTTGGATTTTTGTAAGGTATAGCCGGAGCCTTGTTACCGGCAAGTATTGTATTTCCCTTTTTGTATCCTAGAGGCTCCGTAGACATGTAAACCGTGGGATTGTGGCCTATGTATATGTATGGGGCGTTGTAAATATAAATTATGAACTTGTTAGTAAATAAATCACATGGTTATGTTTATGCATTGTGAAATCAGTCATTGTTGGTAAGATATTTTGGTTAATGAGTAACAATCAACACAGGGGTAACGCGTGGGAATGGAAGGCACCCAGGTCCGCTTGACTGGGGCAACCCGGTCAGGCGCCGGTCATGTCCCTCGATTTGGGGCGTGACAGTGTGAATTAAGAGTTGCATGGCATCAACCTTCGTGCTTTTATTCTTTTTTTCTCACCAAAAGCAATAAAATAAAGTGCAGGACATCAACCTTCGTTCTTTTCCTCACATAACTCTCATATCATGGCACGGAATAACCCCTGGTGCAATTATAAGCAAATCAGGGCACGAAAAGTTCCTCCATGCATAAATAATCAAAACATGGCATGAAATGACCCTTCGTACAAATATAATCTAAATATGGCACGGAATGACCCTTCGTGCAAATATAATTAAAAACATGGCGCGGAATAACCCTTCGTACATTATCACTCTTCCTCACCCAAACAGTACACAACCAAATGGGGCGAGGGGATAGAAAAATAACAAAAAATGTCCCGGCAAGGGAAAAACATAATTAAACAGCTAAATCCTGGCAATGGAGCAACAACATTAACCTTCACATCCTGGCAAGGGAGATAATCAACATACTCAAACCATCCAGACAAGGGATTAATCATATCTCTTTATATTTCCTTCATTTCTTACTCAATAGTCTTTTATTGTTCGAGCCAACGCTCCAAAGAATTTACAATTCATAATTAGTCCTCATACTGTTCACATTATATAGAAACCATCAACTAAACAAGGAAGAGTCACTACAAAATCCCAAATAAGCACAAATAAGGACACACGATCATGCTAGACACCGGTGTATAGATACTCATCACCATGCCTATACACCGTACTCAACATTTAGCGATTAGCAAATAATACTCTAATCATATTCCCTCAGGCAAAATTTAGATCAAACACTTACCTCAAATGCTCCAAAGTCAATTCAAGCCTCTAGTATGGCGTTACCTTTCAAATTCGGCTACAACTCGGTCAAATCTATGAAATAATGGCTTTACAATATTAATAATAGCTAAACAAACTAAACTCAATGCCTAAATATTAATTTCTAAGATTTTTTTATCAAAAATTCCAAAATCGACCCCGAGACCACTTGGTCAAAACTTGAGGTTCGAACCAATTCCATGTCACCCATTCCCCCACGAGCCCGGATATATAATTTATTTTCAAATTCGACCCCAAAACGAGGTCTAAATCAAAAAAAATTGAAAAACCCTAACTCTACCTTTTTTCCCCCAATTCTTACCATGAACTATATGATTTAGGTCTAGGAATTTGATAAATGATGATAGAAAATGAAGAAAACGAATTAGATAATACTTACCCAAGAAGCTTTAGTGAAGAATAGCTCTAAAAATTGCCGTGTTGTGAGGAAGATGAAACTCGTGTGTTTTGGGTGAAAATCCCATCACTGGTCTGTTTTTAGGCTTTAAAAATTACTGGGCAAAAATTCCCTTCGCGTTCGCGGGAAGGTGGGCCGCGTTCGCGAAGGGTAAAAGTGTCAAGGCATTGCGAACATGAGGTATGAGTTGCGAACGCGTAGAAGGATGAATTGGGTTCCAGAATTTGCTTATACGCAATCGTGAGAGGGGGCTCGCGAACGCGATGAAGGGCGAACCAAGGCTACGCGAACGCGGGGACTTGCGTGAAGAAGGGAAATCACACTGGTATGCGAACGCGAGCTGAGTGCCGCGAACGCAAAGAAGCAATAACTGGCAAAAATTGCAGAAAATCGGCTACATCTCTTAAGTCCAAAACTACCCCGAACATCTCCGAAAACACTCCCGAGCCCTCGGGGCCCCTAACTAAACACACACACTAACCTAACAACATCCTACAAACTTAACCGTGCGATCAAATCACCAAAATAACATCATAAACGAGGAATCGAATCTCAAAATCACCACTTTTTCATTAAACCTCATAAACTTCAAATTTTAGATATTTAGGTCTGAAACACATCAAATGACGTCCAATTTCGACCAAATTTCACAAAAAGTGCTTAAATCATATATAACACTTGTACCGAGTGTCGGAACGAAAATACGAGCCCGATACCACAGTCTTTTAATCAATTCTCATTTCTATTTTCCTTTATAATTTCAGAAAAATAATTTCACAGAAAAATTCTTTTCTCAGGCTCTAGACCTTGGATTTTGACTCCGGGCACATGCTCGAGTCCCATATTTTTTTACGAACCCTCTGGGACCGTTAAATCATGGGTCCGGGTCTGTTTACCAAAAATGTTGACTGAAGTCAACTTTAATCTTTTTAAAGCCACATTTTGAAATTTTTCACAAAATTTAACATATAATCTTTCTAGCTATGCGACCGGACTTAGCACGCAAATCGAGGCAAGTAAAAATAAGGTTTTCAAAGCCTTGGAAGTGCGGAATGAAAGGTGATGATTCCTTTGGGTCGTCACACCATGTGGATATATAGTGCTTCTTCAAAATTTCCATAAAGTAATGTGTTTTAAAGCTTGCTTAAAATTGGGATGAAATTCAAAGTTAAGGATTGTGTGTTCTTAACTTTTGAACTTGGAAATCAAAGTTAAGGACATATTGTCCTTAACTTTTGATCATGTATTTATTTTAAAGTCAGTATTTTAAATGTTTTAGTCTTTTGCCACTAATTTAATAAAATTTAACTGTCCGGACAAAATTACCCTTTGTTCATGTACTTAACTTTAACTTTTAAATTTGAAACTCTAAGTTCAGCACTTCAAGACTTCATATCCTCAACTTTTTAACCCGTAACTCTAAGTTGAGAACTTTAGAACTATATGTCCTTAACTTTTGAACTTGAAACTCTTAGTCCTTAACTTTTGAACTTGGAACTCAAACTTCAACACCAAGCGTCCTTAACTTTTGAACTTATAAGTCAAAGTTAAGGACCTATTGTCCTTAACTTTTGAACTTGTAACTGTGAGTTAAGGACTGCTTGTCCTTAACTTTAGAACGTGTATCTGTAAGTTAAGGACTGTCTGTCCTTAACTTTAGGACTTGGAAATCAAACTTCAAGATCAAACGTCCTTAACTTTTGAACCTGTAAGTGAAAGTTAAGTACCTATTGTCCTTAACTTTTGAACTTGTAACTGTAAGTTAAAGACTGCTTGTCCTTAACTTTTGAATGTGTAACTGTAGGTTAAGGACTGTTTTTCCAAGACAATAATGTAAAGGTTTATGAGATTAAAAAACGCATGTCCTTAACTTTTAAATTGGTTCATTAACTATTGAACTTAACTTTAGGACTTCAAAACTACATTTCCTTAACTTTTGAACTTGAAACTCTAAGTTCAAGACCATGTCCTTAACTTTTGAATTTAACTTTAGGACTTCAGGACTACATGTTCTTAACTTCTGAGAAGGAAATGCATTTCCTGCTTACTCATCACTCCTTTTCTTATTTTCACAACTTTTAGATCTAAAAACAAATTCAAGAAGCTAAGAGCAAATAAACCATATTACCTCAGAGCGGTTGGCAGAGATATTCATCCGTGAGATAGTGAGATTGCATGGAGTTCCCATTTCTATTATATCGGACAGAGGTACCCAGTTCACTTCTCAGTTCTGGAGGACATTTCAGCGAGAGTTGGGTTCACAGGTAGAGCTGAGCACAGCATTTCATCCACAGACGGATGGGCAGTCTAAGCGTACTATTCAGATATTGGAGGACATGTTGCGTGCTTGTGTCATTGATTTCGGTGGTTCGTGGGCTGATTATTTGCCTCTTGCGGAGTTTTCTTATAATAATAGCTATCAGTCTAGCATTCAGATGGCACCGTATGAAGCTTTATATGGGAGACTGTGTAGGTCTCCAGTCGGTTGGTTCGAGCCCGGCGAGGCTAGGTTGTTGGGGACGGAGTTAGTCCAAGATGCCCTAGACAAGGTAAAGGTGATTCAGGAGAGACTTCGCACAGCTCAGTCGCGTCAGAAGAGTTATGCAGACCGGAAGGTCCGAGATGTGTCCTATTCAGTGGGTGAGAAGGTGTTGTTGAAGGTTTCGCCTATGAAGGGTGTTATGAGGTTTGGAAAGAAAGGGAAGTTGAGCCCAAGGTTTATTGGACCTTTTGAGGTGCTTAGGAAAGTTGGGGAGGTGGCTTATATGCTTGCTTTGCCACCCGGTTTGTCGGGAGTTCACCCGGTGTTCCATGTATCTATGCTCCGGAAGTATGTTGGAGACCCGTCTCATGTGTTGGACTTCAGCACGATACAGCTAGATGAGGATTTGACTTATGATGTAGAACCAGTAGCCATTTTGGGTCGACATGTTCGTAAGCTGAGATCTAAGGATATAGCTTCAGTGAAAGTGCAGTAGAGAGGTCGTCCTGTGGAGGAAGCAACTTGGGAGACCGAGCAGGAAATGCGGAGCAGATATCCACACTTATTTGATGCTCCAGGTATGTTTTTAACCCGCTCGCGGACGAGCGTTTGTTTAAGTTGGGGAGAATGTAACGACCCGGCCCGTCGTTATGGGAATTACCACCCCGTTACCTTGCATTTACATATATTATGCTTTTATATCAGTATTAGAGTATATCGGGTGAGTTAGGAGTGATTTGGATTGAAAATGAAGCAAATAGCATGCTTGAAGGAAGCTTGAATATGGAAAGTCAACCAAGAGTTGACTATTGAGTTAGAGTGCTCGGAACCGGATTCTGATGATTCGACTAGTTCCGGGGGATCATTTATGACTTAGGAGAGCAATCGGAATTGAATTCGGAGGTCCGGTGTAGTTTTAGGCTTGAATTGGCGAAGGTTGATTTTTGGCGAAAACCGGATGGTAGGTGATATTTTGATCCGGGGGTCGGAATGAAATTCCGACAATTTCTGTAGCTTCGTTATGTGATTTTGGATGTGTCCGCAAATTTTCAGGTCATTCGGACATCGTTTGATCGGGTTTTGGATTGAATGTTAGTTTTGAAAGTTTTGAAGAAACTTAGGCTTGAATTCGTGTAGAAATGGTGATTTTGATGTTTAGTATGGTGTTTTTATGATTGGAACAAGTTTGTATCGTGTTTTGGAGTATGTGGGTGGTTTTCGTTGGGGTCCCGGGGTCTCGGGATGAATCCGGGGGTCCAAACGGACCATTTTTGGGAAAAATGAGAAGGCTGGTTGCTGTCATAAATGCAGCAGGATTTTGCTCTCCGCGATCGCGGGGAGGGGGACGCGATCGCGTAGGGTTGGGGGCTAGGCCATCGCGATCGCAGGAGCACCAGTCGCGATCGCGTAGAGTTAACCGGGTGGCCATCGCGATCGCATGAGCATCTACGCGATCGCGTAGAAGAGAAATGGGGTCCAGGGAAATTTGTGCTACGCGATCGCGTAAAGCCGGATGTTTGAACATCGCGATCGCGTGAGGCGAGTCGCGATCGCGTGAGTCTGGATTTTTTAACATCGCGATCGCGTGAGGCGAGTCGCGATCGCGTAAGGTAAATGGGTCTGGCAGAGAATTAAATCACAGAACAGAGGGGTTACGGGTTCATTAACCCAAAACTCAATTTTGAGCCCTAGAGAGAAGAAAACTCGAGGAAATCACCGAGGAAATCATCGGGTATTCGTCGGAGGTAAGATTCTTGACTCAAAAACATCATTTTATGGTAGAATTAACATCAATCTTCATGATATTGGGTTGAAATCTTGAAGAAATGTGGCCTAAATGTTGAAAACGGGATTTTTGGATTTGGAAGGCCATTTGAACTCCGATTTCGATAAATTTTATATGCACGGACTCGTGGCGAGATGAGGGTCGCGTTGGTTCTAATTTCGAAATTTTCCGAGCAGTGGGCCCGGGGTCGGGTTTTACCAACTTGGTGTATTTATGCGAATTTCATGTAAATTGAAATGGGTTATGAATTATTTGACCCGTATTTGATATAATTATTGTGGTTTGACTAGATTCCACGCACGAGGGAGCTAAATTCAAAGGAAAAGGCATCGCGGACGAGTCTACGACCGGCTAGAGGTGAGTAGTTTGTGTATATGGTAGCTCGAGGGTTCGAAACCCCGGCTTAGCACATTGTGACGCTAGTAGGCGTGGCTCGCACACCGTGGCAGGTGCGGGATTGATTGTGACTAGGGATTGAGACTTGGTCAATCCCGGATGTAAATAATATGTTGTTAGTGTTGGAAATACACTGGTATTTGATATATTTGTGGGCCGTAAGCCTTGTTTGGGGCCTTGTGCCGACTCTGTGGTGTCCTTAGAGGACAATAATTATGTGATAGCTATATATGCTTAAATCACTGATCTCAGTCCCGGAAATTGAAATCACACTTTTGAAATGCTAAGTCACCGGCTTATGCAAATTTAATAAAGCTAAAATATTTTTCATAAATTATGAACCGAAAACTGGAATTAAGATAAATGAACTGTTTTGTGACTTATTCGATTTATGTGGACCGAGGATGGATCGGGCCGCACGCCGCGAGTGGTTGATATGAGGATCGGGCCGCACGCCGCAGCGTATTGCGCTTGGGCTGTAGGAGCCCCTCCGAGTCCGTACACACCCCCGGTGAGCGCCGTCGACGTTAAATTGGATCGGGCTACACGCCGTAGCGGTTATTTGCATTGCATTGCATCTATATTTGTTGAATTACTCTGTGGTAGCTGTATTGTATTGTTGTTGCTAGTTCGTAGGAGATTCGGACCGTAGTGTAGCTTCATATTGTGGTATTTTGTGGATTTCTTACTGTCAGCTACATGTATATATTTGTTACTCACTGAGTACTTAGTACTCACCCCTACTCCCTGCACCTTTTGTGTGCAGACTCAGGTACACAGGAGCAGTAGACGGACATTTCCAGCGGTTGTAGTGTCATATCGAGTTGCTGAGGTAGCTGCCTACGTTCGCAGAACCTAGCTTCTCCTCTCATTTCCAGTTGTTATTTTGTATTTTGTATTCGGACTTGAGTACTTCTATATAGTACTCTCTATTCCTGTTGGGTTTTGTTAGAGGCTCTAGACTTGTGACTCCGGATCTTTGGGAGTGTCAGTATTTTGTTCATTATTATTATTATTGGAGTTCTTAAACTCATATATTCTTCTTGGGTTGTCCATTTGGGACTGGTATTTGTGATAATTAAATTATTGGTCTGGCTGGCCTAGCTTGATTGTTGGGCGCCATCATGACCGGATTTGGGTCGTGACAAGTTGGTATCAGAGCTCTAGGTTATTAGGACTCGCGAGTCATGAGCCGGTTTAGTAGGCTTTCACGGATCGGTACGTAGACGTCCGTATCTATCCTCGAAGGGCTACGAAACTTTAGGAAAAACCTCATTTTCTTGGATTCATATCGTGCGATCTGTGTTATCATGAAATTAAAATTTTCCATATTCTATTCTCTCGTAGATGGCGAGAACACGAGCTAACGGACGTGGCGGACGACCACCATTGGCACCCAGAGGCCGTGGTCGTGGTAGAGGTAGGGCAGCAGCACCAGCACCTGCTGACCCACTAGCTGACCAAACTCAAGGTCAGATCCCAGCACCGGTGGCCCAGGTTCCGGACCAGGTTCCAACTGCAGACGCTCCGGCAGTTCAAGTTCAGGCACCTGCAGTTCCTATTGTGATACTGGGCCTTCAGGAGACTTTGGCTCAGATTCTATCAGTATGCACTGGCTTGGCTCATGTAGTTGTAGCCTCTACTGCAGCGACTTCTTCACAGGCAGGGGGAGGGAATCAGACCCCCGTGGCTCGCATACCCGAGTCGGTAGTTCAGGGTATTCAGGCACCTGGGGCAGCTCCAGTTCAGCCAGCTCGACGATGAGCAGCGTCGTTTGGAGAGATTTGAGAGGCTACAGCCTCTGACATTCAGTGGTGCGGAGGGCGAGGACGCCCAGGGTTTTCTTGACAAATGTCAGCGCATGCTTCGCACCGCGGGTATTCTAGAGTCCAGCGGTGTTTCATTCACCACTTTTCAGTTCACAGGTGCAGCATTTCAGTGGTGGGAGGATTTCGAGAGGCGTAGGCCCGCTGGGGCAGTGCCCCTCACTTGGCAGCAGTTCTCCACGGTATTTTTGGAGAAGTACGTGCCTCAGTCTCAGAGAGAGGAGCTGCGACGTCAGTTCGAGTGGTTGAAGTAGGGAGATATGACGGTTAATCGGTATGAGATGAGATTCACACAGTTGGCCCGTCATGCCTTTTGGATGGTTCCTACAGACAGAGAGAGGATTCAGAGATTTATCGATGGTCTTATTTATCCCATCCGCATATTGATGACCAGGGAGAGAGTTTCGGCAGTTACCTTTGAGGAGGTGGTTGATGCTGCCCGTCACATTGAGACAGATCGCCGCAGAGAGCGGGAGGAGAGAGAGGCTAAGAGGCCTCGTGGTACTGGCAGCTACAGTGGTGCTCCGTCTAGGGGCCAATCTCAGCATAGTAGAGGTCGTTCTTTCAGATCTCATCAGTCTGGACGTGCAGAGTCCAGTGGGGTTTCATTAGATCGTGGTCGTCAGGGCCATCAGGGTTATCAGGGTCAGCAGAGCCGTCAGCAGAGTCAGCCTGCACTGAGTGCTCTTCCAACTTAGAGCTCTGCTCCTGCTTCCTCAGCACAGGGTTCATCTGTAGCGAGGGGTCCTCAGCAGCCCCTTCTTCCATCTTCGGGCCGTTGTTTTGAGTGCGGTGATTTGGGCCATATCAGGAGAGAGTGTCCTCAGTGGCTTCGTAAGCGGTCTCAGCAGAGGGATCAGCCCTCGTCTTCTACTCCTGTTTCTTCAGCACCAGCACAGTCGGCTAGGACTGGTGGCCAGGTATCCAGAGGTCGCCCTAGGGGTGAGGATCGTACTAGTGGAGGCCAGGCTAGTTTCTATGCTCTTCCAGATAGGAAGGATGCTAGTGCTTCAGATGCGGTCATTTCAGGTATTATCTCGGTCTGCCACAGGGATGTTTCTGTCTTATTTGATCCCGGATCCACCTATTCTTATGTCTCTACTTATTTTGCACATCATTTGGGTATGACCCGTGGTATTCTTGCTTTGCCCGTACATGTGTCTACCCCAGTGGGGGATATTGTTGTTGTGGATCAGGTATATCGATCCTGTATTATTACTATTGGGGGTCTGGAGACCCGAGTTGATCTATTACTACTGGGCATGGTAGATTTCGATGTAATTCTAGGCATGGATTGGCTATCTCCTTACCATGCGATTCTGGATTGTCATGCCAAAACAGTCACACTAGCTATTCCAGGTAATCCGAGGATCGAGTGGCGTGGTTTGACTGATTATGTGTCCGACAGGGGTGATTTCTTATATAAAGGCCCAACGAATGATTGGCAAGGGTTGTTTATCTTATTTGGCCTTCATTATAAATGTTGAGGCCGAGACACCCAGTCTTGATTCGGTCCCCATTGTAAGGGAGTTTCCGGATGTATTTCCAGCAGACCTACCAGGCATGCCGCCTTACAGAGATATTGACTTTGGTATTGACTTGGTGCCGGGCACTCAGTCCATTTCTATTCCTCCTTATCGCATGGCACCAGCAGAGTTAAAAGAATTGAAAGAACAGCTTCAGGAACTCTTAGATAAGGGTTTCATTCGTCCGAGTGTGTCACCTTGGGGTGCACCGGTGTTGTTCGTGAAGAAGAAAGATGGCACAATGAGAATGTGCATTGATTACAGGCAGCTGAACAAGGTAACAATGAAGAATAAGTACCCATTGCCTCGTATTGAGGACCTATTTGATCAGCTCCAGGGAGCTAGTGTATTTTCTAAGATTGATCTTCGATCGGGCTATCATCAGAGTTGAAGATCAGGGACTCGGATATTATGAAGACAGCGTTCAGGACACGATATGGGCACTACGAGTTCCTGGTGATGTCTTTCGGGTTGACTAATGCCCCAGCCGCATTCATGCACTTGATGAATAGTGTATTTCGGCCGTACCTTGATTCTTTTGTGATTGTGTTTATTGATGATATTCTGGTATATTCACACAGCCAGGAGGAGCATGCACAGCATTTGAGGGTGGTATTGCAGAGATTGAGAGAAGAGAAGCTCTATGCGAAATTCACTAAGTGTGAGTTCTGGCTTGATACTGTGGGTTTTCTGGGACATGTAGTGTCCAGTGATGGTATTCGGGTTGATCCACAGAAGGTCGAGGCAGTGCAGAATTGGCCCAGACCTTCCTCAGCTACAGAGATTCGGAGTTTTCTTGGCTTGGCAGGCTATTATCGCCGGTTTGTTCAGGGTTTCTCATCTATTGCTTCACCGTTGACTAAGTTGACACAGAAGAATGCTCCATTTGTGTGGTCCGATGAATGTGAGGAGAGCTTCCAGAAGCTCAAAGAGGCTTTGACCACAGCTCCAGTACTTGTGTTGCCATCAGCCTCAGGGTCATATACGGTGTATTGTGATGCTTCTAGAGTTGGACTCGGTTGTGTGTTGATGCAGGAGGGTAGAGTTATTGCATATGCTTCTCGTCAGCTAAAGCCCCACGAGAAGAACTACCCTGTTCATGATTTGGAGTTAGCTGTTATTGTTCATGCCTTGAAGATTTGGAGGCATTACCTATATGGTGTATCTTGTGATGTATATACAGACCACCGCAGCCTTCAGCATTTGTTTAAGCAGAAAGATCTAAATTTGAGGCAGCGAAGATGGCTTGAATTGCTTAAAGACTATGATATTACTATCTTGTACCATCCCGGGAAAGCCAATGTAGTGGCTGATGCATTGAGCCGGAAGGCTATTAGTATGGGTAGTTTGGCGTATATTCCAGTTGGGGAGAGACCTCTAGCAGTTGATGTTCAGGCGTTAGCTAATCAGATGGTGAGGCTGGATATTTCTGAGCCCAGTCGGGTGATGGCTTGTGTAGTAGCTCGTTCTTCTTTATATGATCGTATTCGAGAGCGCCAATATGATGATCCACACTTACTTGTCCTTAAGGACAGAGTTCAGCATGATGATGCCAGAGATGTCACTATTGATAGTGATGGTGTATTGCGGATGCAGGGCCGAATATGCGTGCCCAATGTTGATGGCCTTCGTGAGTTGATATTGGAGGAGGCCCACAGTTCGCGGTATTCTATTCATCCAGGAGCCGCGAAGATGTATCAGGATTTGAAGCAGCATTACTGGTGGAGAAAGATGAAGAAAGATATTGTGAGCCATGTGGCTCGGTGTCTAAACCGTCAGCAGGTCAAGTATGAGCATCAGAGACCTGGTGGTGTATTCCAGCGTATTGATATTCCGGAGTGGAAGTGGGAAAGAATAACTATGGACTTTGTTAGTGGACTCCCTCGGACAGCGAGGAAGTTTGATTCAGTTTGGGTGGTGGTGGATAGGTTGACCAAGTCGGCTCACTTCATCCCAGTGTGTACTACTTATTCCTCAGAGCGGTTGGCAGAGATATTCATCCGTGAGATAGTGAGATTGCATGGAGTTCCCATTTCTATTATATCGGACAGAGGTACCCAGTTCACTTCTCAGTTCTGGAGGACATTTCAGCGAGAGTTGGGTTCACAGGTAGAGTTGAGCATAGCATTTCATCCACAGACGGATGGACAATCTGAGCGTACTATTCAGATATTGGAGGACATGTTGCGTGCTTGTGTCATTGATTTCGGTGGTTCGTGGGTTGATTATTTGCCTTTGGCGGAGTTTGCTTATAATAATAGCTATCAGTCCAGCATTCAAATGGCACCGTATGAAGCTTTATATGGGAGGCGGTGTAGGTCTCCAGTTGGTTGGTTCGAGCCCGGTGAGGCTAGGTTGTTGGGGACGGAGTTAGTCCAAGATGCCTTAGACAAGGTAAAGGTGATTCAGGAGAGACTTCGCACAGCTCAGTCGCGTCAGAAGAGTTATGCGGACCGGAAGGTCCGAGATGTGTCTTATTCAGTAGGTGAGAAGGTGTTGCTGAAGGTTTCGCCTATGAAGGGTGTTATGAGGTTTGGAAAGAAAGGGAAGTTGAGCCCAAGGTTTATTAGACCTTTTGAGGTGCTTAGGAAAGTTGGGGAGGTGGCTTATATGCTTGTTTTGCCACCCAGTTTTTGTCGGGAGTTCACCCGGTGTTCCATGTATCTATGCTCCGGAAGTATGTCGGAGACCCGTCTCATGTGTTGGACTTCAGCACGATACAGCTAGATGAGGATTTGACTTATGATGTGGAACCGGTAGCCATTTTGGGTCGACAGGTTCGTAAGCTGAGATCTAAGGACATAGCTTCAGTGAAAGTGCAGTGGAGAGGTCGTCCCGTGGAGGAAGCAACTTGGGAGACCGAGCGGGAAATGCGAAGCAGATATCCACACTTGTTTGATACTCCAGGTATGTTTCTTAACCCGCTCGCGGACGAGCGTTTGTTTAAGTTGGGGAGAATGTAACGACCCGGCCTGTCGTTACGGGAATTACCACCCCGTTACCTTGCATTTACATATATTATGCTTTTATATCAGTATTAGAGTATATCGGGTGAGTTAGGAGTGATTTGGATTGAAAATGAAGCAAATAGCATGCTTGAAGGAAGCTTGAATATGGAAAGTCAACCAAGAGTTGACTATTGAGTTAGAGTGCTCGGAACCGGATTCTGATGATTCGACTAGTTCCGGGGGATCATTTATGACTTAGGAGAGCAATCGGAATTGAATTCGGAGGTCCGGTGTAGTTTTAGGCTTGAATTGGCGAAGGTTGATTTTTGGCGAAAACCGGATGGTAGGTGATATTTTGATCCGGGGTCGGAATGGAATTCCGACAATTTCTGTAGCTTCGTTATGTGATTTTGGATGTGTCTGCAAATTTTCGGGTCATTCGGACATCGTTTGATCGGGTTTTGGATTGAATGTTAGTTTTGAAAGTTTTGAAGAAACTTAGGCTTGAATTCGTGAGTAAATGGAGATTTTGATGTTTAGTATGGTGTTTTTATGATTGGAACAAGTTCGTATCGTGTTTTGGAGTATGTTGGTGGTTTTCGTTGGGGTCCCGGGGTCTCGGGATGAATCCGGGGGTCCAAACGGACCATTTTTGGAAAAAAATGAGAAGGCTGGTTGTTGTCATAAATGCAGCAGGTTTTGCTCTCCGCGATCGCGGGGAAGGGGACGCGATCGCGTAGGGTTGGGGGCTAGGCCATCGCGATTGCAGGAGCACCAGTCGCGATCGCGTAGAGTTAACCGGGTGACCATCGCGATCGCATGAGCATCTACGCGATCGCGTAGAAGAGAAATGGGGTCCGGGGAAATTTGTGCTACGCGATCGCGTGAGGCCAGATTTTTGAACATCGCGATCGCGTGAGGCGAGTCGCGATCGCGTGAGTCTGGATTTTTGAACATCGCGATCGCGTGAGGCGAGTCGCGATCGCGTAAGGTAAATGGGTCTGGCAGAGAATTAAATCACAGAACAGAGGGGTTACGGGTTCATTAACCCAAAACTCAATTTTGAGCCCTAGAGAGAAGAAAACTCGAGGAAATCACTGAGAAGTCATCGGGTATTCGTCGGAGGTAAGATTCTTGACTCAAAAACATCATTTTATGGTAGAATTAACATCAATCTTCATAAAATTGGGTTGAAATCTTGAAGAAATGTGGCCTAAATATTGAAAACGGGATTTTTGGATTTGGAAGGCCATTTGAACTCCGATTTCGATAAATTTTATATGCACGGACTCGTGGCGAGATGAGGGTCGCGTTGGTTCTAATTTCGAAATTTTCCGAGCAGTGGGCCCGGGGTCGGGTTTTACCAACTTGGTGTATTTATGCGAATTTCATGTAAATTAAAATGGGTTATGATTATTTGACCCGTATTTGATATAATTATTGTGGTTTGACTAGATTCCACGCACGAGGGAGCTAAATTCAAAGGAAAAGGCATCGCGGACGAGTCTACGACCGGCTAGAGGTGAGTAGTTTGTGTATATGGTAGCCTGAGGGTTCGAAACCCCAGCTTAGCACATTGTGATGCTAGTAGGGCGTGGCTCGCACACCGTGGCAGGTGCGGGATTGATTGTGACTAGGGATTGAGACTTGGTCCATCCCGAATGTAAATAATATGCTATTAGTGTTGGAAATACACTGTATTTGATATATTTGTGGGCGATAAGCCTTGTTTGGAGCCTTGTGCCGACCTGTAGTGTCCTTAGAGGACAATAATTATGTGATAGCTATATTTGCTTAAATCACTGATCTCAGTCCTGGAAATTGAAATCACACTTTTGAAATGCTAAGTCACCAGCTTTTGCAAATTTAATAAAGCTAAAGTATTTTTCATAAATTAGGAACTGAAAACTGGAATTAAGATAAATGAACTGTTTTGTGACTATTTGCTTATATGTGGACTGAGGATGGATCGGGTTGCACGCCGCAGTGGTTGATATGAGGATCGGGCTGCACGCCGCAGCAGTATTGCGCTTGGGCTGTAGGAGCCCCTCCGGAGTCTGTACACACCCCCAGTGAGCGCCGTCGACGTTAAATTGGATCGGGCTACACGCCGTAGCGGTTATGTGCATTGCATTGCATCCGTATTTGTTGAATTACTCTGTGGTAGCTGTATTGTATTGTTGTTGCTAGTTCGTAGGAGAATCGGACTGTAGTGTAGCTTCATATTGTGGTATTTTGTGGATTTCTTACTGTCAACTACTTATATATATTTGTTACTCACTGAGTACTTAGTACTCACCCCTACTCCCTGCACCTTTTGTGTGCAGACTCAGGTACTCAGGAGCAGTAGACATGCATTTCCCGCGGTTGCAGTGTCATATCGAGTTGCTGAGGTAGCTGCCTACGTTCGCAGAACCTAGCTTCTCCTCTCATTTCCAGTTGTTATTTTGTATTTCGTAATTTGATGGTCTCGGAAGGTCTGTAAAAAATAATAGGACTTGGGCGTATGTGTAAGGCCCCGTAAAATTTTTGTGCATAAAACCTAGTAGATGTGGTGTCATGGTCCGAATAATGTGTTAGGAATGCGTAGAATTCTTCGCGGCGAGCTTGCTCGCCGCGGTTCGGACCCTTGGTAATGATTTAAGTTTCAAAAATGTAGAGAAATAATTTTTCCAAAAAAGTGTCAAATGTGCGGTCAAGAATGCGACCGCAAACCTGACATGCGGACCGCATTCTGACCGCAAATCGTTCCAAAGAGTTGCCCAAATCCGTGTCAAATGTGCGGTCGATATGCGATCGCATGTCAATCTGCGGTGCACTTTTGCGACCGCAGAATCAACATGCGGTCCGCATAGTGACCGCATGTCTTAACAGAACCTGCGTAATTTTTTGAGCCATTCTGCGGTCACTATGCGGACCGCATGTTGATTCTGCGGTCGCATAGTGACCGCATATTTGACCCCGGCCCAGATTTTTGTAACATTTTGACCCGATCTCTTCTTTAATATAACACCTTTCTTCTTCATTTTTATCATATCATCTCACCAAAATTAGAGAGAGAAGAGAGGGTTTTTAGAGAGAGAAGTTCTTCATCTTCAAAGATTGTTCCAACTACTTAATTCCAAGGGATCCTAGGGCAAGGATTCAACTTCCCCAATGTTTTCAAGGTAAAAACCCTAACTATTTTCTTTGATTTTCAGTTTTAATTGGGTAAAGAGAGGTTTGCATATAATAGCTTTTAAAAATAGAATTTTTACACTCATGCATGATTATTGAACTTGATTTCTAGTAAAAAGAAGTAAGTAGAAGTAAGAGTCTTCAAGAACAAGGTTGGCAAGAGTAGGATGTCTTGGGTAAGCATAAAGTAGGAGGAAAAACATCATCACCAGAGGTATGTATGGCTAATTTTGATTCTTGTAAAATCGCCCATATGTGTAAAATTGTTTGGCATGTGTTAATTTGAGAGATTTTATGTGATTTTTCGATATCATTGTTGGGTATACAATTGATGATTGAACTACATTTGGTATGGTTTGAAATATGAATTGAAAGATGACAAAGGAATTGAAATTGGTAAAGAAGGAAAATTGTTGTTATGGCATATACGGTTCCTTTTGGAAAGAGATGAAACACTCGAATTGTGGAAATATTGTAACATGGTTGTGATATTGAATTGAGAAGAAATTGAGAACATGAACCAATGTGTAAGTTGCTTATTTGAACTTGTTGAAATTGTGTGTAGTACCTTATCTGCTGTTTGAAATTGTTGTGTTTTCAACCTGTAAGGCGGGGTCGTGTTGCGCGCCGCAACGTGGTGAAATAAGGTGTGGGTTGGGGTGATAAGGGTGGCCGAGGTAATAAGGGTGGTCGGGGGCAATAAGGATGGAAAGCGATCGAAATCGCTATTGAAAATTGATACATAAATCAATAATGTGAAATTGTGAAAGGAGACAGCAGGAGAGTTTGCAACCTGTGGGGCACCGATTGCCCCTTTGTTTGACTACTTGTGCTTTACGTGATTGATTGGTTATTGTTAAATTGGTTGATTGTAGAAAGTGCTTTGTGTGAGAATTATTTGAAATGAGGAAAATGTGGAAACATGGTTGGTTGGCTTAATTAATTGTTGATGTAATTTAATGGCTTGAGTTTACTTGGGACAAAGTTTGTCCATACATACCAGTACAATTCAAGTGTACTGACGTCCCTTTTGCCGGGGGCGCTACATTCGTGTCATGATTGTAGGTGGATCGGTAGCAGGCACTTCAGCTCATCGGCAGTAGTATCCTTCATCCTCCACCGCCCGTTTTTGGTGAGCCCCTTTCTTCCTCGGGGCCTTGTGTGGTTCATGCCACTCGGTTTAGATTTCATTTTGGTTTTGTAAGGTATAGCCGGAGCCTTGTTACCGGCAAGTATTGTATTTCCCTTTTTGTATCCTAGAGGCTCCGTAGACATGTAAACTGTGGGACTTCAGTCTTATGTATATATTGTGTTATGTCGGGCGTTGTAAAAATTGAAATCTAGTTGATGAATCACTCGTATCGTTTTATTTGTTTAATGTGAAATCAATTAAGATTAGTAATATATTTGGTTAATGAGAAACAGTCATCACAGGGGTAACGCGTGGGAATGAAAGGCACCCAGGTTCGCTTGACTGGGGCAACCCGGTCAGGCGCCGGTCATGTCCATCGATTTGGGGCGTGACAATGACTTGTGACTCCGGATCTTTGGGAGTGTCAGTACTTTTGTTCATTATTATTATTATTGGAGTTCTTAAACTCATATATTCTTCTTGGGTTGTCCATTTGGGACTGGTATTTGTGATAATTAAATTATTGGTCTGGCTGGCCTAGCTTGATTGTTGGGCGCCATCATGACCGGATTTGGGTCGTGACAATATTGTTGAGTCAAAATAGAGTTCTAGACAAAAAATTGACAACCACATGCCATTTCTACTCAAAATTAATCACTTTTCATGTAAAGATAAATTTGAACGAAAACACTATTCAAAATTTAGAAAATATTCGAGCATAATATATTGAATTTCCAGCATAATATACTGGTCCAGCATAATATCCTGGAAGTTCACAAGCACATGCTCCAATCTCAGTATATTATGCTGGAACTTTCTGTGTGTTACCTTTCTAACATAATATGCTAGAAGTTCATACACAAGTGCATCAATCTCCAGTATATTATGCTGAAACTTTTTGTGTGTTGGAGTTCCAGCATAATATGTTGGAAGTTTATACACAATTGCACCAATCTCCAGTATATTACGTTGGACCTTTCTGTATTGCAGCAAAATAATGGCTATGTTTCAATGACTTTACAAATACTGGCTAATTTTCAATTACCAGTCCGAAAATTGGCTAGCCCGTGTTATTTTTACTTATAAATTTCTTTGCTCTATCTGATTTAGTGCTTTAAGAGGCTTTTGTGAGATTCACCTAGGCTCATTTATTGGCAGGGCACTTGAAAATTGCTCTGAGGCTCAGGTGTAGGGTTTATTTTGTGAGGCTTACGCTCCAAGCGTCCGACAGTGCACCCTAAACATGCCTAACACTCAACGCTCAGGGTTCGCCTAAGAGTTCCTACACAAATTATGTGTGAAACTTCTTAATTAGCATTGTTGACCCTCAAAATCCTTTAACAAATAAATGATAAAAGTTCTATTCATCTAATAAAAATGTGAAAATTGAGGATAACTCAAATAACAAGTTATAGTATTGCAAATTTATGAATAGAGAACAATGTGAAGGCAAATACCATTTGAACATTATCTCGACTTGCTATTGGTCTTCATGGCATTTAGGTCTTACCCTCAAAATCATCATACTTTTATTATTTTGTTATTTGAAAGCAATTTTGTATTTATTCATTGAGTAATGTTTTTAATTATAGTAATGATATTTATCGATTATTTTATTTTTGGGGAAGTAAAACATGTAGTTTGATAATATTAGGAATTTTTATATTCCTATGCCATATAGTAAACTATATTACCCTCAATGTTTAAGGTTTGATATAATTATATTTAATATCCTTAAGTATCATTATATATCATTATTTGTTTTAACGATACATTAATTGTACTGTATATCCCTCCTAAATTAATGGTACTGTATGTTCATCCAAATCCCCCATCCCCCCTCCATGTTTCTCTCTCTCAAACTCACACCCACATTTCTGGCCCATTATTTCCTCTGCTAAAATTAGAGAAACATATGTAACCCCCACCATTAACGTCCAATTTCAAGTTTTTTCTTCTGCAACCACCATTTTCTCAATGAAGAAGAAGAAACCTTCAAAGCACAGCCCTACAAAAGCTAGAAAGTTGCTATACATTCTTTTGAAAAATATTACTCTCCTTATTACATAAGGAAGAACCTCTTGCGTACTTATAAAATATCAGTAAATCCCCTTCCTGATGAAAGAAAATGAAATGTGCCACAACATATATCTAAAGAAGTAGTAAATCCACCTACAGGAGGGAAAAGGAAAGGCAAAGAGGTAGTTTTCTGAATCTGTTTAAACTTATAGATATATTGTAAAAAAAATTATAGTTATAGTATTTTTGCTTTTAACTATATAATGTAGTTGTAGATATATTGTATGACAAATGTAGGTATGTTATTTTTTAGATTGGAGCAATGTATTAATAAGAGATTGGTGCAATATCGTAGAAGCTATGGAGCGTTACTATGGGACTACGCTAGAAAGAAGCAAGAGAACGGTGCAATTAGTGAAAGAGAGGTGACTGGCAGATTAGCAAGGAAAAAAGGTGCCAGTTGTGAACGAGAAAACACTGAGTATGGAGGAAGAAGAATTAGTTGCAACTTTTTTTATGGAACATATAGTTAAATTGTTTAGTTGCACCAAATTTTGTAGAAAGATAGTAGACAAGTTTATGAACAAGATTGTTGAAGTTTAATTGTAGAATATTTGTGCTACAATTATTTTAACCTTTTTATTTTTACTTTATCCAGTATACTAGTTCGAACAATGGAAAAATATTATGTTGTTTTTGTATTCACTAGTTGAAAGTAAACAGTACTTGATCTAATTATTGTTACTAGTTAACTCCTTTTCAACTTAATTATTATGTAGTTACTTTGTAAACTCCAGATTATGTAGTTATTTCGTAGATAAATTGTAAGGATCATTAGCGACTATTTAATGGGTGCTAGGAAAAATAAAATAATTGTGTATTATATATATAGAAATATTCACAAACCAATTAAGCTATGAAAGTATTAACTCAATACTAATTAAACAAAATAATTTCAAACTAACTACATTAAGAGTTGAAGGTGCCTAAACTATTACACATTAAATATAATTCTCTTGAACTCTCAACAATTTTCATAGGACTCATTCATGTGCCTTAAAGCAGCCAAAGCATGTGCACAAGGAAGTTCATCAAGCTGGAATTGCCCATAGCTACATCTCTTGTTTTCAAGACAACAATATAGCGCTTCACACTATCTATCATTATATGAATATGATCTGTTGAAGCCCTCACCTACAATTACATTACAAATTTAAAAAAAATCATATACAATCAGAATACAAAATCTACAAAAGAGAGAGAGACTTTGACATGTAGTTTTTTGTAGAAATATTGTAGATAAGTAATATACAACCAAAATTCGATAGTAATGTAACAAAACAAACTTGCAACTGTGTTCGAATTGGGGATACTCAATTCCAAATTGAAATCATGTACTATTATACATACAGATATGTTCCTAAGCTTTTGTTTTCCTTTTTCGTCTCCATGTATACACGAACACCCATATCATTCCTAATTTCCATTGGAGGATAATGTTCATCGACAATGTATTTGATTTCTATTATTTTTTCGAATGTTTCTATCATTAGATGCGCTGCTATTGTAGAATTCAATAGGCTATAACTCATTCTCGCCGACTACAACTCCATCGACATGAAAGTCTCTATATCTCTCATAACTATCCCAACTCCCATTCAGTTCAAGTATAATTGGGATTTTCGACATAATTGCGGTTGTTACAGAAGAATTGTAGCTATGTGAAATCAGAAAAACCAGTAAAACAGAGTATTGTCGTAAAAACAGAATAGTGAGTTTTGGAGAGAAATGTGAGAAATTTAATAGCGAGATTTGCATTTGATAAAATCTAGAAGAATCCTTAAAACCCAACATTCGCGCGCCTATTAAAGGAATTGTACAGCTAATAGGATTCTGTTTAAATGAGTTGTATATACTATATATAAAAACTGTTAGCAGGACGGGTAATTTGCAAATCTTTATTAACATTTTTCATAATATAGCTTCCTATATGGTATAGGAAAAGAAAATTTCCCATAATATTATTTGTTAATATATTTTCTATAGCATGGGACTTACTCCTCGTCTCGTACTTTCTAACACATTGCCGGTAATTAATAAGTGTGTATTCTTGTACGCCCTCAATGCATTAAGGAAAATTAAAGCTATTAAGCGCAAGGCACAAACGTCCAGCTGCTTTTTAAAAGGAAAATTAGATGGCAAACAATGTTATCTAAACAACACTAAATATATTTTAGCAGAATTGCCGCTAGTACAAAGCTCAACAACGCTCACATGCCTGATCAATGCTAATAAAGAATGTACTCAAACAGACCCAATTCTACAAGGATGAATAAGATAGAATTCAGAGAAGAATGTCTCAATGGCAACACCACATATCGTAGAAGAATCCATGATGCTCGTCACAGGTGAAGCAAGGGTCCAAGTACTTCTCACCCAGTTTCAGTATAACTAATATTAACCCAAGGTATGCGCATTTACAAGATTCATAGGAGGCAAAGTTCATAGCCAGCTCTTCAAAGGTGATTTCTGGCAATCTCCTCGTACACTATATCCTTAACAGCTTCAAAGAAGAAACGCCATGCCTTTACTATCAATCCGTCATTGACAAGTATTCTGCATCACTTTAGCATTGCCTTGAGGTTTAAAAAAATTTCCTTCATTAACCAATCAATAGAGATACCCACACCAAATTATACTCAGGTCCCCCTACCTCAGATACCGTCCTAATCAGGAGCACAAACAAGAAACTTGTGCAAGCTTCTTCACTCCTACCTTCATGAAACTTCAGCAGCAAATGCAGGTACTAGCCCATACTAGTTAATATTGCAATCACTTAAAAACTGATTCTCCGGGTCTACAAACTTCCACCAGAAAACTGTATAATCATGGATTCCCAACTCAAGCCAGGGTTTCATTTTACCATTAAAATGCAGCACTCTTGCATTCTTCACAGTTTCACTATCCACTCCATATTTATGACCCAATCCTGATAATAACCACTTATCATCAAGAGCATAGACTTCACCCTGAAAGGTAAGCAAGCTTGCGCACAGTGTAACAGCCTCTTCTGAATTCATCTGCAAATTGAATAAAAAAGTAATGGTATGGTAAGTCAATATACAACAACTACCCAGTATAGTATGGTGAACCCTATGTAAATCGAACACGCAACCTTCTGATATAAGAATAGCAAATAGATAAATGGCTACAGGAGTCTAGATAGTTAAAGATATCATAGTGACCCATGACCCCCCCCCCCCAAAAAAAAAAAAACTGACCCCGTCCCTTAACCATAGATGTTGAGTGTGTCGAACGAATGCTCGACGAGTTTCGTTAGTTTGCAGTTATAGACTTCAAAAACCCATAGTTTGTGGGGTTTGAAAGTGTAAACCCATGAACTCCAAAATGAAAAGAAACAAAAGCTCAAAGGATGGGGATTCTTTATTTAGTTGGGTGGCAGTCCACTTGCAAGGTACAACACAAAACAAGCTTGAATATTTATGTTGAGAGAACAACAAAGAATATGTTTTGTATATCCATCGTTTTATGCTTCCCATAGTTTGTGGGGGCTGGAAAGGGTTAAACCCTGGACACCAAAAATCTACTCCACATCAAAAAGAAATGGAGACTCAAAGTATCACACTTCATTATTCAGGCACGTAGCAGGCCATATATGAGGAGCAACAGAAAACAAGCTTGAATATTAATATTGAGAGAACTAAAATGAATGTGATTCATATTTTCCCATCATTTTCTATTTGTGTCTAAGAGCATACAAATTGCCTTTTCTTGTTTCCATGTTTCCTTTTTTCTTATAACCGTGGTGTCCGGGCTAGCTTGCGCGCACCTCGAGTAATTCCACGGGATACCTACTACCTCCCATCAGCATAGGTAATGGTTAACTTTGTCCAACGAACTTGGACAAAAAGGAAGAAATCACCTAGTATTTTTGCCTCCATTGGAATTTGAACCTGAGACCTCATGGTTCTCAACCCATTTCAGTGACAACTTATATAACATTCATATTAAAGGAGAAAAAAATTAAATAACATTCATATTAGACGTCAACACAATTTCATCTTGGGTATATTTCATACTTCTTTGGAGCTTAAACTATTATATTACTTTGGTTCATCGGTCAATGTTTGGCTTGTGAAAATAAAGGTGAACCGTGAACCGCGAAATGAACTAAGAAAGAAGTTTTCTGAAGCTGAAAAGGCCTAAAATTGTGGTGTTGTGAAATGATTATGTGGACCACAGTTCTGGAACTTCACAAAGGGTATCAGGATCTTCGAGAAACACGGACCACTATTTAGAACCATGGACTGCGATTATTACTTTGGTAGGGTTAGTTTAGAGAACTCTGTAACTAATTTAGACACACTACAACAACTACTATCCAATATAGTCCCACAAGGTGGGGTCTGGAAATAATTTAGACACACTATGAATAGAATTTTGGTTGGTTTTTTAGTAACTTTAACCGCCGGAAAACTTACAAGGGTTTTACTTAAGCTACTTTGGAAAGGTTTTTCATCAAGTTTCTGGAGGGATTCGAGACAGAGTTAGCATTATCGACCTTTAATTTCTATTGCTTTTACCTCAATTTTTCTAGCATGAGTAGCTAAATTCTCGGGTGGGGGTTGAACACTCAAATGATTTGCAAGTTAATGGGTTATTTGTTACTTGTCAATAGTTGCTTGGATTTTGATTATTTAATTGATCCCATGCTTAATTTGGTAAATTATTGATGGCCATCACTAGATTAAACCAAATCTATCTTAGTTCTTACTCGGGAATGTAGAAGAAGGATTGGATCAGAATCAATTACTAGTAACGAATTAGGTTTTGTAAAGATTATATGACAAAATTAATATAACAAAATAAAATAGAGTCTAGAGCTAAGAATAGTTAGATTCTTATTTGGGGGTTTATCAAGTAGAACTTAAAGCATTCCATGGGTTTGGGAGAATTTAATTGGGATACACTCATTATTATTGGGATATTTTAATAGGTTCATCATAATTGATCTTAATCAATAAGGCAAGTGATTAGACAAAGTAAGAAATTTCCATTAGCTAAAGCAAATTAATTAGAGGCTACAACACTAGTGTCTTTTATAACTTTAATTAATTCTTGTTAGCTATTTGTTTGATTTTAATTCCACAAGTATAGTTAATTCAAAAAAAAATTATTGGAAGTGAACTTAAATTGGACTTAGTTTAGACATCTAACTCACAACATGTAACAAACTCTATACCTTGCTCTTTGTGAGAATCGACTCGGACACGCATCTGATTTTAGACAACAACAACAACAACAACGACCTAGTGAAATTCCACTAGTGGGGTCTGGGGAGGGTGGTGTGTACGCATACCTTACCTCTACCCCGAAGAAGTAGAGAGGCTGTTTCCGGAAGACCCTCGACTCAAGAAGACAAAAAAAACAAAGGAAGATAATGTTAGTAATACCACAGAAAAAATTTCTTTTAGACAATTTCTTTCAAATCAAATATCTTGTTCTTCTTTTTTCCAAATTGACAAATGTGTTCAACATTTTTCCCTATATGAGTTAATTCATTCATTTTTAGTCAGGACCCAGAACAAAGCCATCGGCAATATCATGGCAACAACAAGGGTGTGGCATGTCGCGCCTTGATGCTGGCCTTGTTTGAATTCAGAAGCAACATGCAAGGTATTGCTAGCCACATGAAAGAACACACCTTTCTCGGAATCCTAGGGATCCAAAATCGAGCTATAAGCCTACCTATCAAAAGCTTCTCATAAAAAGACTTGACAAATAAAACCCACTTTACCTGTTCAAAAAAAAAGACTAGACAAAAAAACTCCATTGTTCCCCACCCCCACCTCTATCCGTCGTGGCTATTCCATAAAGTACTTTGTTTACGAATTAAATCTACAAGCTCTGAAGCATTGTCACTCCCAACTTAGAAATTCCTCCTAAAACTCAAATTCCAGAAAACTTCACCATCTTGTACCGGGACTACCTTCAGGATTTGTTTGACTGGCAGCTCTTTTTGACACGAGACTCTTTGAATGTTTGGGGAAGAGGTTTTCAAAGTGTTGTTACTGCATCACCTCTGGCCCCAGAAACTTACCCTCCTCCCTTCCCCTTCCCCTTCCCCTTCCCCTTCCCTAAATGGCACATTGTCGCGAAATCCCTTCATAATAATCCCTTAAAATCAGTATCCATAAGGCATATTGATATCCTCAGTTCTCCATTCCACTATCACCTCTCTCTCCAAAAAAGCATGTTTTTTGCACCCAAATCTCCATAATCATTTCCCTAATAAGGCCTTTTTGAAAACCCTTAAAGTCTTTAATTCCAAGCCCTCACAGCACTTATGATTCAACATAATCTTCGATCGCACCACATGAAACTTTCTTACCCCGTTTGACGAATCACATAAAAATTTCGTTGAGATTAGGACATATTCTACTCCTACTACATATGAGATTAGGACATATTATACTCCTACTACATATGGGATTAGGACATATTGTCCTCCAACTACATTAGGATTAGGACTATTTACACATAAGTATCTATCAGAGGGCATAAGATATTTTCATGAAGACTAAAGATAGCAATGTGAGGCATAATCTCTAATAGTTAAAACCTTTGCCGGTGATAGGTATATTAGAAATTCTTATTGTAAATAGGTGCACGTGATATTGACAAGTAAGAGTACGACCACATTGTGTAAGGGTATCAACCAAAACTTGAAATATGGAGAAGCACTCTAGATGGTAACCATTTTTGGACCATTATGGAGCAAGTATTATAGAAATCAGCTTTACTTATCAAAAATGTGATTTGTCGTGTTGTGGAATTATTTCACATTAGAAATAATACATAGAAAAAAAAAAGCTAGTCTCCAGCCATATAGCTTCCAAAAAATGAAAATAAAGAAAGAAAGCAAAATTTAACTTGCCTTTGCCTTATATCTGGCAGGCAAAGTCGGATAACCAACAAATGTAAGTCGAAAAATAAAGGTCACTAACCTCCTTTACCAGCTTTAGGTATCTTCCGGAAATATCTTGTTCCCTCCACCTCACTAGATCAACAACATTTAATCCAGACATCCAAGCACAAGATGTTTCATCCACTCTTTTGTTACCAAAAAGTTTCCTCAGCTGAACCAGCCGAACTGAGCAAGATTGCACCGCACCATTCACTTTCCCGTCCATATCGATGGCCCATAAGTCTGACAAGTCTCTTTGTACAATAACGTCATCATCCAAGACAACTACTTTCTTCAAACTACGGAATATATCGGGAAGAAGATAATGGGAATGCGAAAAAACAGATAAGTATTCTGTTGTAGATGGTCTATCAACCTTGTGGAAGGAGACACGATATTCATCAGGTAGGGAAAGATGAATTGACGTTGATGCCTTATTATTGTCCAGCTTAACATCTTCAATATTCAACACCTCGACTGTGGCCTCCATATACTTGTTCCTCGAGAACCATAACTTCATGGCAAAGTAATTCTGTCTATCTGTAACCACATGAAATACTTGACTCTCACTTTCCTGAACACAAAAGAAAACACAATCAGAAAAACTGATAGAAGTGTTATCAACAGAAACTTTTTGCAATTGAAGAGAGAATACACAAACCATACTTTAGCATGCATTACGGTGGAATTAATTACGGCAGATGATGCCAGCACATTGTTGGAGAATATGACAATGTGGTGAAGATCTGGATTCAAATGTCTCTCTGCCAATGACTTATCGATATCAGGTGAAGAGTCTCTAAAATACTCTACAGTTAGTCGCATTGACAGGCAATGATGACTCTTGGGCATGGTTTGAACTGCTAGTTGGTAGAGGAAGGCACTCTGTCTCATATGGAAAGTAGCTTCATCTTCAGTTAGATCAACTAGCTGTCTGAATTTCTTGTCTACATTACTACAATCTACACGGCATGCCTTTGCTTGAGCAATTACAGCTTCCATCTTAGTTAACTTCTGATCAATCCTGGTGAACAAGCAAAAGCATGAATTTCCGTAAACATTTCATAAAATTTATTTATAGAATAAACTCAAAAGATGACTTTAAGGATTCCTTCTACCTACAAGCAAAAGAATAAGTGGAAGACAAGAAACACGTAGTTGAGATATTTTTAAGCCTGACAAAAGCGAACAAACAAATGCAGCAAAAAAGTAATTAGACTAAAAGGGAGATTAGAGACTAAGCTCAACTTGCGGAGTTGAGCTAAACCAGGTTAAAAGTAATTTGATTCAAAGAGGAATAGCAACAGGTCAATGATTGGAAGCTTCTTCTGTTACCATTATCAGATTTCAGGAAGAGGGTGGATGTTATTTAAAAAGTTTTAATTTGCTAGGACTTCTTATTTGACAAGACAGTTGACCAAATTCCCAAATCCCAATAATATTTTTCAATCACCAGCGCTAAGAGAAAAGAGAGAGACAGGGAGAAAAATAGGAGGAGAAGGGAAAGGAGCCAATCAAGCCTGAGTAGTTAATAGAGGAATGTGAACTCTGCAACTAGTATCAAACAGTTTGCTCCTGATTATCTGAGTTGAGCAGGGGCCACATCTAAGTTTCATGAAGGAGTAAGATTCAGACAGTATTAACCAACCACAAAGTCGAGATCGTTCTCCAAACATATAAAAAGCAAGCTACACCTTCTCATTCTTAATCACAAAAAGATAAGATCAAATATTTTGACATAACTTGATGATTAAGAAAAGAGAAAAGCTAAAACATTTTTTGTTGCATAGTAGCAAGGAAAATATTTCACATACAGAGGGGGAAGATCTTTGTCTATCGTAGTTACACTGAGCACCCGCTCAAACTCTTGAATGTTTTGCTTCATTTCCTGCGACAGCTTGTCAAGAGCAGGAAGCTTCGCAATGCTAGGATAATAAGCCCGGGCCACATATAACAAGTCTTTCATCTTTCTCACAATGAAATCATTCACTTTTTCCTTATGATGGCGACGCCATAAACAATAGCTCCCAAATTTTAGCTCACATAATTTCTCACCCTCATCAATGCCTTTGATATTCTCAGTGGCAGCATGCGTAGCAGCAACACTTGTGCTCTGCTACAGATAAGGTTAATACTTACTATCGTATCAGAAGGAGACAAAAGAATTAGAATACCAATATGTAAAGACTCATTTTTATGATGAGAACATGTAAAAACACAAGGTTGTGGAACCACATACGTTTTTGGGCAACCCATCCAACATAGGAGAGCCGCCAATGCCTTTGATATTTTCAGTGGCAGCATGCATAGCAGCAGCACCTGTGCTCTGCTACACGTAAGGTTAATACTATTTATTGTATCAGGAGACAAAAGAATTAGAATACCAACATGTAAAGACTCATTTTTATGAGAACATGTAAAAACATAAGGTTGTGGAACCACATACATTTGCTCTTGACCGTTCTTTGGGCAACCCATCCAACAAAGGAGAGCCTGAAAGAATAATATTGCAAAGATCAATAGCTTAAAAATCAAAATATATCTAGAGCTAGAGGTTACATAAGCTCGATCTACTAAGAAGGAAAGAAGCAAGATCACATTCAAAGAAAAGGCTAAACACCAATCTCTACATGAATGTGCACATTCATTGAAAATTTGTCTATACCCATAAAAAGAATACTTCTTTGTATATTGTTACCATTGTCAAAAAAAAATTACTTATTTGTGTATGCATCATGCATAGACATAATCGCACATTATAGAGTGAAATATATATTCCTCTTAAGATAATTAAGTTGGATATGTCCTACCAGCAGTCTTGTTCTCCGCTTCCCCAACAAAATTTTCCCTAATATCCTGAAAAGATATTGAAGAAAAATGAATCAAATAACTTATAAACAAAGTGAACATGGAAACTTAAGAGGTCCTTCGAGCAAGTTTTGCATACCCATTTAACTATAAGATGCAATTTGTTCCAAGATTATAACCATAAATGATAGAAAGCTGAAATTACTGAGACAAGCAACGGCAGTTTTTACATTGAACAACTACAGCAGTCTATATGTCTCAAGCTTCTTCATAATAAACATTTTTCAACATAAAGGTTCTTTTTCGTCCTCTCTCTTTTTCATTTGATAAAGCACAAAACTTCACTTTCTTTTTCCTTCCCTATTTGATAGCACGGTTAAATTAGAATTTTAGAGCTTCTAAGTGAAGACGTAAGACGATGTAGAAGAAGAAAGCAAAATGGGAGACAAACAAGAACAAATATCTACACCAAAAGATAGAGTTAGAAGACACACATGACCAACTGCTGATAACAGCAATGATAGCGACATAAAGGGGGAAGCGGATGTTGAAGTCAAGCTTGACTCACAGGTCATCCTCAAGAGAGAAAGTTTTTAAGTGCTTAGGGTCAATTATCCGGGGAGATTACTCACAGGTCATCCTCAAGAGAGAAAGTTTTTAAGTGCTTAGGGTCAATTATCCGAGGAGATTGGGAGATCGATGGGATGTTACACACCGCATTGGAGTGGAGTGGATGAAATGAAGGTTAGTGTTTGGAGTCATGTGTGACAAGAATGTACCACCGAAACTCAAAGGTAAGTTTTATAAAGCGGCGGTTAGACCGGCCATGTTGTATGGAGTTGAGTGTTGGCCAGTCAAGAATTCACATATCGAGAAGATGAAAAGAGCAGAAAAGAAGATGTTAAGATGGATGTGTTGGCATACTAGGCTGGATAAGTTTCGGAATGAAGATATTCGGGAGAGGGTGGGCGTGGCTTCCATGGACCACAAGATGCGAAAGTACGGCTTAGATGGTTCGGTCACGTACGGAGGATAAGCCTAGATGAACCCGTTAGGAGGTGTGAGCAGTTGACTTTGACAGGTACGAGAAGAGGTAGAGGGCGGCCTAAGAAGTATTGGGGCGAGGTGATCAGGCAGGACATGGTGCGACTTCAAATTTTCGAGGACATAACTCTTGATAGGAACATGTGGAGGTCGAATATTAGGGTGGTAGACTAGGGGGTAGTCGGGAGTTCTTCCCTCTTTGTATTGGGTAGTCTGATAGAGTTTTGTTTAGGTTTGTTAGCGGTCTTTGTTGTATTCACATTGTTGTTTTGCATAGTTTTGTGTTATTGTCCTTTTACTTATTTGTTGTGGTTATTTTCTTTCTAGTATTTTTTTTTTTTTATTTTGCACCGGGTGTCCGAGTCTCTTCGAGACCCGACTAATCCCGGGGGTGCATATGCCCTCGGCAAGGAGTGGTTATTTTCTTTCTAGTATCTTTTGTTGTTACATGTTTTTTCTCTTGTTTCTTTTCTAATATTATTGCCTCTCCTGTTGAGCCGAGAGTCTCCTGAAAACTGCCTCTTTACCCTTTTCGGGGTAAGGGTAAGGTCTGCGTACACTCTACTCTCCCCAGACCCCACTAGTGGGATTTTACTGGGTATATTGTTGTTGTTTTTGGTAGCGTACAATTATCTATTCATGAAAAGCTCCATGCTTTTGAATTAGATTACTACCTATTTTTAGTAGCACTTAGGTGCATCCCTCAAGCATGAACTTTTCTCTCGGAGAAAACATTTTTGTGATAACACACATCATAACTTATGCGAAGCTATTCACAGGTAAAACCAAAAGACTGGAAAACTTTCGAGAAAAGACCGGCTAGTAAGCTTTACTCAAGTCCACTTTTAAGGTAAAGCACCCATTATAGCTATTCACCTACTCAGTAACAGTCCATTTAAATCGCAAAACTAACTTTTTAAGAAGCAACAAAAAAAATAATTTAAGAAAACCTTGGAAAAGGTTGGTTCCAGTCTTCTCATTAGGTCATCCATGTGTCTTGATTCATCACCCTGCAACAAGATACCAAAAACTGTAAGATATATCATGATCACATCTTTCTGTGTTTAAAACAAGAATGCAATGATGAACAGAAATATGTTGCCTAGTACAGATCTAGCATCGAAAATTAAGATACTTCCACTTCTTCTACTCGCTAAAATTTTCAAAGTGGCCAATGATAAAGGACAGCTTGTCAAATTGCTTATGGAGAAGAAATTACCTCTGACTGACTCCCATTCTTAGCAGTACTATGTCGACTGTAGACTCTAACTCCACTCTGATTCCATCAGGAGTTCCCCAAAAAGTTTAAAAAATCAATGAGTAGTTATTAAATGGCAATATCATTAAAATGCTGCAGGTACTTACTGCGGATGAACTTTGTTGTGCTGCTGAAAATCCTGCAAAAAGTAAATGTCAGATCAAGTTAGAGCAAATCCTTCTTCAAAATGGCTAGAACTGAAAAGCTGCATTAAGATATGTCTTCCTCATCTTTATCTTAAGAAGGGCATATATATGGCCAATGACATGATAAAAGTCATGGTTGTCACCGGAATCTAGTTTGTAACCTATGTGTTCATGTGAACTCATTAGCTTTTTCCTAGACACTGTATATTTATTAAGAAACTCGGTAAATATCTATAAATATTTGACTCTGAACCCACTCATTATTGAATATTAACTTGTGATCGTGGTAGGAATCCATAAACTTCAAATCTTAGATCCGCCTCGGTCTGTTACTCTTTTGTTATCTCTCTTCTTCTTTTCTCTTTATATATTGGCATTCTCTTTTCAGCAGGGGCGTGAAGAAGCGAAATGAAAATTACTGAAAAAAGCTATTGTTAGAATTTGGCCAAAGAATGGGGATGGCCTAATTGCACTATACATTTGGATTAATGAAGAACAGGTAGTAAAACAACACAATGAAAGATCCAATTTACAATGAGCAAAAGCTTTCGGCATTACCAGAAGAGTGGAAACCGTTATGGAGGCCAAGCAGAAAGACGAGAGGCACGAGCAATGAAAGCAAAACGAGGCCCAAAACCGCAATTACGAAACCTTTCCATCGCCTCTTAGCCGTAAGAGAACCTCCTATTCCACCCTTCATCTCCTCCTTTTCCTCTTCCAAATCCTCCTTCTCTCGTTTGCCTTCTCCACCTTAGCAAATTTGCCCTGATTTATTTCTCTTTTCCTCAACTGCCAATACTGTCTGTTTGTCCCAAATCTATAAGATAATGGCTGTTTTCCGGTGGCCGGTTTGTGTGACGCCGTCAAAGGAAAATCGTCCCGGCGGAGGTCCGACTGGTAGAGCCGAGAAGTAGAGATCGCAGCGTAAAGATCTAATTGGCAAGAAAATAACAAAATAATAATGACAAAGCGTAAAGATCTGATGGTCACAAACTATTTTTGTCGATGTTGCTTTTGGATATATGGCATTAGTGTCCCCAACTTTTTACTACGATTTCACTATTTTGCCGTAAATAATAGTACTACACTCCCATTTCATTATTTGCAAATACTTTTTATATGATATGTTTAATATCACAAATTTTAAAAATTTCTGTTCTTTGTTGAATTTCGTGTGTAGTAAAATAATGTCAAATGTAGTATTTAAGTTCATTATTTGGAATTAATGGTATAATTATGATTTTCTAAATAATTGAGCTTCATATTTGAAATATTGGTAAAGATTTTCGTTCACATAATTACAACTTTTCTTCAAGATAAAATTTATTTTCAACTATAATTCAACTTCCAAATATAATATTTTCAACTTTAACTTCTATAACATTTTATTTTCTCAAGTTCAATTATATATTATCCAAATTAAGGATGGGTGTCGGTTTGTTCGTTCGATTTTCAAGAAATTCGGTTTGATTTGTTCGATTTTTGGATTTCTATTTGGTGCACCAATAACCGAACTAAAATTAGTTCGGTTTCTTCGTTTTTTGCTAATTCGATTTGGTCAATTTTCAGTTCGATTCAGTCAGTTTTATTTTGTCGTATCGTGTTTAAATTGAACTTTTCCTATTACAAAATTGACTAATTTTATTATCTTGGTGCAAATAAAACTAGAAAACACAATACCTATAATATGATTAGCCAAACTATTTAGTTGATGTAGGAAATACAAATTTACTTAACAAAAATTACAATATAACTATCTCGTAAAAACGTAGACAATCAAGCAAGTTCAGGAGCACAATTATCTATCTATATCATTATAAAATCATAAATACAATGTCGGTTTACAAAAATAACATTATAATATTAAGCATTATAACTTATAATAAAAAAAATATAATCGAAATTCTGGAGATTAACCTTGTAATCCTATTAATTTTAGGACACACGTGAGGAATCCTTTATGCATAATGAATCCCATGATATCACCTAACCTATAAGCATTAAGCTGTCACAATTAAAATATGTTAGTAGTTTCACGACTAATATTTCAATGAAACAATACTCTATAATTTCGGACTTCACAAATATAGTTAAAATACAAAAATTATCGGTACGCAAAAATTAAATTGATGTATATGCATTAGTTTATTTCTTAAGCATTTAAAATATGAAAACAAATAAAACGTCAAAGAAAAGTGCTCTAATTTGATTCCTCCCCCTCCCCCCCCCCCCAAACAACACACACATAAAATATTAAATAGAAGAACTCATATGGAAAGGATATAACTATAATAACCTATTTTTTGAACTACAATGTCTTCTATGTTAATTTTTTTAACATCTAAGATTTTAAAATTAGTAAAATTTTGTCTATTACATTCTTATTAAAAATATGTTGGAAGGTTTAATAAAATTAATTTCATAAAAATCCTCCATATTAGCAATACATTCACACTCCATAGTGTCCAATACCAAAAAAAAAGATAAAAGTAATGTTTAATTGATTGCATAAAACGTTAAATTGAGGGAAAAATATGTCACGACCCGGATTTCCCACCATCGGGAGTCATGATGGCGCCTACTAATGGAAGCTAGGCAAGCCAACTATTACTTACATTTTTCATTAGTTACCAAACTCCTCTTAAGACTTTAAATTAAAAACATATAATTACAGCAGAATAATTAAACTTAGCGGAAGATTTAGTCAATTTTATCAAATATGATACAGAAACCCAAACATGATACATTACCCAAGACTGGTGTCACAATACTCACGAATTTCTAAGAATAATACACACAATTGTTTGAAAGAAATATAAGCTGTTTATCTCGAATACATGAGATAACATAATGAAATACATAGATAGAAGAGACAACGGGTCCTGCGGACGCCTGCAAGGCTACCTCGTAGTCTCAGTAGTCGGAATATCCACAATCGTGCTACTGCCGCTGTTGCTGTCCGTAACCTGTATCTGCGCAAAAAGAGCGCAGAGTGTAGTATCAGCATAACCGACCCCATGTGCTGGTAAGTAACTGACCTATCCCAGCGAAATAGTGACGAGACTAAGGCCAATCACCCACATAAACCTGTACAGTTGAAATATATATACATATGCAAACATTTAT